>WSUE01000528.1:0-10817 GCA_019633535.1 Tulasnella sp. JGI-2019a | reverse complement strand
TGAGATTCAATCTCCAACCTGAGACTGGCATCTCCCTTCAAAAACAGCCTGAAAACGTCCCTTGCTAATGAAACCCAATCTCCATCATCCGTTACCACGGGAAGCCCAGCCTCGTTGCACAATACCCCGGAAACCCTGGAAACCCTCAATCACTCCTGAGATATTCGACTTTCCTGATGAATAGAGGAGCGCCAATATCGTCAAAGCCGTTGAGGATGTCTTCCTCGGAGTCAATCCATCGCCCGGGCGCCACATGGCAATGATAGTCCCAGCCACCCGATTACGCTTTCATCGTTCATGTATGCCTCACGACAACTCTCCGTTCATTGGTTCTGGCAATTGTACTTGGTCACCTATTTCATGTCACCTCTCTCATTGGGTATCCATCCGGTTTCTCGACTCCTCTCTATCCTCTTTTCGGCGGATTTGTGCTTGGTATTTCCTCAGATATGGTGCGCTCCTTTTCAAACTTTGGCGACGCATTGGCGCGCATGTGTCCCTCGTTCGGTACAGGAAAGTCATTAGGCCTTGTAGAGGACTAAAGAGGTATATACTAAAAAGTAAACCAGATCATTTCCAAAGCAGAGATCGCACAGTAGAATCGCGGTTAATGAATCAGCTCTCGTGCCCTCCTCTTATACTCTGCGCCTGGGTCGAAGCGCTGAGTCTAAAGCAAACTCGATACCCTTTCAAATACTCGTTCACACTTAGAGATGTTCTGCGTCGTTCTGACAAAGGTCTTGATCTGGGTGTGTGCTCGTTTCTTGACTTCGGATTCGTTATAAGCCTCCAAAGCTAAAAAGATCAAATCCTGCGACAACGGATGAGCTCGAGCGTATGCAGCACCCCAGGGGCGTGACTGGATGAGATGGAGGGCACCCTCAAGGATGGCAGTTAGATCCACGATATACGCCATTAGAATTTGGATGACATCAGGCCTGAGATTGAAAACCATCAGCAACGGTCAAAACACAACGAGAGCCACGAGACGAAATACGCACGCCGGGTAAACGCCGTAGATCCATTTCCTCAGTACGGAAGCTATTACCCCACTCCATGCCCCAGCGCTTACACGGCTGGTCCATTGCACGTCAGGCTCTGTAAATGTGACGTTCCAGGAACATTCAAGTAGCTTACATGTCAGCATTTGGGCTTGTGGTCTCCTTGGGGGCCAAATCACCCACGACTTCCCATAGTTTAGCCTTCACTTCTTTCCTCTCCAGTAACTAGAAGGACGCATGAGCGTTGGTTAATAATCATGCAATTGCTTGATGCTTGCCATTTCTGGATCCAGGAAGTCCCAAGCTTGAACAATGTCTTCATGGATCATGTCTAGGCATTGATGAATCGGCTTGTCCGCGACCGGCGCCCCGGACGTCAGGACCTGCCAGTAGTCTAATGAAAGGACGCAACAATCAGCCCGCAACCTAGAAACGTTCAGTGTGATCGAGTACCCACTCTGTCGCCCGATGCTTTTGGTCATGCACCAATGAAGAAAATGGCAGGAGCAGTTAGAACCTTACAAATAGGTTGGCCGATGAAAATAAGAAGACCTACGTAGTAGACGCCATGATCCTCTGATGAACGCTCACGCGCTGCGCCAATCCCCATGTGGTTGAAGCGGCTTCGCCAATGCGATGCAAACGAACTGGCCAGTGAGCTCTACCAGGTTATTGAGGCTATCCTTGGAATAGACTGTAGGAGACATTCAGTGTGAAGAAGAATGAAAGCCGTGCAGATGACTTACTGGAGACCCTAGCGTGTTGTATTTTGGTTCCCCTGATCCTGTCTAGAGGTTTGATACACGACCTCTTGTACTCCTCCTCAGCCAGCTTACTCCCATCTGCTGCGATTTTATCTTCATCGTAGTCATCGCCATCATAGTCTTCCCGTGCTTCACACTCTTTGGCGTCTAAGAGAAGATCGTACTTAGTGAAGACGAGTATTACGGGTACTGTATTATTTGAGGTTCGAACGTCAGTAGTTTTTCCCTCTACATGGCAATACAGTGATTATACACTTACAACCGAAGTCTTCTCCTAGAAAGTCTTCATCCACAGTCTCGATAACTCGGTCGTTACTATTCGGGCATTGTACGCATAGCCTGCGGAGACAGATCAGACTTGTGACCACGTGGTCAAACGTTGCCCGGCGTACCAGACTGCATGAACTTGGTCCCGAGTTGCCAATGCCCCACGACGTCGAAGGAAATCTCTCACGATGGCCAAGTTCTTGCCCTCTCCGGACTCGAAACCCTGAGAGTCATGAAGTATAAACCGGGGATTCTCAGGGGAAGTAATCTCATCATCGATGTTAGAGACCCCGGGTATGTAGGGGGACACGGTCTGAATAGATCGGCAGTGAAATGAGATACCTAGATGTATAAGACGGATAAGCTGAATACACACCGCGGTATTAACGTTGAACACGCGGTTGATCAATGTCGACCTTCCAGTTCCGGACTAAGGGGGAGTTCATGGTTGGACGGTGAAACCTGGTTTAGATGAAGTAGATCGGCGAGCTTAGAAGGCGTTTACCTTGCCGAGCACAAGTATCCGGAATCTAGTAGATGGTATATTGGACCTCAAACAAGGCTCATAGTAACTGACGAACGTACCTGGGGCATTGCGCGCTGATATCCTCGGCAGATTGTTGAAAGGGTTCTGCGGTTGTGACACTAACCACAGTGGTCGCAGATTTAATGACGCTAATCTTCAAATTTGCCTTCTGCTTGCCTGTATTAGCTATGATCGCTTAAACGGACAATACAAATCATGACATACCTCGAAATCGTCCATTGCTTTGTTTAGACCATTTGCCACTATCTGAGGTCCGCTCGGATCTAACGAACGCCAAAGCCCCGCTTTCTTTGAGAAAGCTTCGTCTGCTGCTTTTGTGATTTGACTGCGCCAGATCGCTGGATCAGTGACGCACCGGAACTTACTCTCAAAAGGCGCCAACTTACCTTGACAATTGGACGACAAAATCGATTGTGGCAGGCGAAAAACGAACCTCGAAATCCCTGGACGGGCTAATCTTGTGGAGGAATTTTTCATGGAGACGTGTTAGAGCTGCTGTGAGGTTCTGGCCGTTGAATTTGGCTTTCTGGGTGAGGAGTTTGTGGTCAGTTCCACAGGGGTCTCATACAGCGGGTCACGCTCGTATTCACCTTCACCGCTATAACCAGGTTTAGGAGCTTGTCTAGCGCGGGACCCAGTTCATCGCAATCCGTCCGATTAAGCGCCCGTACAGACCAGGAAAGCATCTCAATAGAGTTTTGCAAGTCGTCCATGCAATCTCCCTCATTCTCGATAGTGCTGATCTATAAAATCCATGTTCAGATATGATCCCATCAATTAGACACGCGTTGATCTCACTAGGGTGCCCAGTGCTTTTAGGACTGCGATTGCGGTTGCTCGCTTCTCCGGACTGGGCTTCCAACATAACCGGGTCACGGACCATAAATTCACGGGCGAAATCAGTCTGCTTTTGGGTTGGGGAAGGACTCCTTTCGTCATCTCCAAGATAACGGCCGGTTCTGCCTTAATCCACGAGTACGGCACATATTCCTTCATGACCTACATAGTTTTCAGTATATGGTCTGTAGATGCATATATCACAGAGACATACCTCTACCAACAGAACTCCCCAAGCCCATATATCACTTGAAGTTGACCGAGGAGCGTCCTTCATCAATTCAGGGCTGCACCAGCGAACAGATCCAACCAATCCATGGGATGTCGTGAGTCCGGAAGGAACCTCCGAAGCGGCCAGAGCAAGACCAAAATCGGATAGCATCGCCCGAAGCTCCTGATTAACGAGCGCGTTCGCCTGCACAATACACCCCATTGGGTTTGGTAGAATGTTAGTGAAGAATTAGGACTAACATACCGCCTTTATGTCGCCATGTGTTACTGGGGGATTCAGGCCGTGCAGATATACGAGACCGTTCAGAGTATCTTGGGCCTTCTCGCATCGGACCGGATGAGTTGCGTCCAAGGCCATAAATGGTAGACTCACCAAACGCAATCGGAAAGCATCGCCGGGGCTTTCCCGCTGTACATAGTCTTGAAGGCTCCCATGCGGTGCTAGGGGACACACAATAATGGCGCAGTCCAGCGTCTGGCTAAGGTAAAAGCCAATAAGGCGGAGGACGTTTTGGTGAGAAAGTCTCGACCAAATCTTCATCTCCCGGATAAGGGCCTGTTTGGGATTTATGAATTAGCACCACAGAGCCATACGCCAGCACGCCGAACTCACCTTTGCGACTCTGATGTCCCTGCTTTCATCTGATCGAAGAATTTTGACGGCGACCATTTGATCGTCGAAGAGGGCACGTCTCACAACACCAAAGCCACCTCGGCCAAGTGGACTGTCCATATCAATCTGAAGCTGATTGTAGTCGATGTGATGTGTCCCTAGGGTCTCCAGCGCTGCGCGCTATACAGACGTTCCCATTTCGATCAAGCTACTGCGAGAAAACTTGCGATAAAAAATATGCATCGGTTCCTACCAATGCTTGGCGGTCGCGATCGTTATCGGGCAGATCCATTTTGCGGGAGTTGTAAGGCGGTACGGGTCACGGTGGTCCCTATGGACCGCGGCGTGCGTAAGTGCTTGCATAGGTAAGAAATGCTCACAGCAGACCCTTCACGAATTTGCCACAATCACGGTAAATGCTGCCATACGTCCTGGCCTTCATCTAGGCATTTTCTAGCTTAGTGCTCGCCCAGCTTACTGTCAACACTCCAGTTAGTGTTGTTCAATGTCTGCCGTGAGCACCTATCTCGATTATACCGCATCGATGCTGACCGAAGCCATTATTACAGAGCGCTATTGAACTGGAATGGAGGAACCGCTCCTTACTACGTGACCGCTCTGCCCGGTGACAACCTAGCGCCGCTCTACTAGAATCACTCCCATCTGGTGCATCTAGTACATCGTACGTTCCCTCACTTGACAGAGCATCGCTATGACAGATCAACCCAACACCGTTTTCCATAGGTTGACAGGGAATGTTGACATTGCTGCGGGGACGGAGGTGACGATCGGCGTGAGAGGCTCTGCGGCTTATTCTGGTGCGGGATTTACGGTCGGCATTGAAATGTCGTTACCCACTATACTGATTGATCGTTTTGGTTGCCATCCAATCAAGGTCGTCGTCTTCTTGTCTAAACAATGTGGGCAGCTCCTCTACCTCGCCATTTGTGGCGGGAGCGTCGTTCATAGCGAGTGCTGCTGTTGCCACCAGTGCTTCTGCAGCCGAACGAGCGCGGCTGTCGCTCAATCTTCATTGTATGTCATCAGTGGAGTTACTGTCCATTTGGAGTTTAATGTCTTAATGATGTGATCTACATATTGATTAGATCAATCGCATTTGCCACCTTCACTAGCACCGCGGAGGGATCTTCATACTCCGGACGCTCCTTTGGTGTAGCTTCAGCATCGGACACTACGTATACACCTACCTCTCAATCGACGACATCCACAACAGGGGGACTCGTCGCACAGACAAATACGCCCGATTCGCCTCCGAGCAGCGACAGTAAATCAACCTCTAAGACCATCGCTATCGCAGTGGGAGCTGTCGCTGGATTCCTCGCCATCGCGGTTGCCGTCCTGGATACCTCCTCGTTCGGAGGACCGGAGGAGGAGGGATCATCAATTCGACGTTGACCCGTCTTCGGTGAATCAACATGGCGGTGGTGCTGGTGGTCCGTTAGGTCTGGACGAACCGCATATGTATCACACAACAAGCGGACTCGTACCGTTTGTACCAACCTCTGCTGCTGCTTCTGGTCAAGCCATCGATGGTTCGTCCGAGGTGGAACAACCCTGGATTAGGCGAGTTAATCGGACGTCAGTCCTCCATACCTCACATCGTCATCACGGCAGCAACTATCCTCGAATCTAGCCTCTTCATCTCGAAGCAACCCTTCGGAAGGAGCAACATCCTCGCCCAGCCGTCACAACGCATAAAGGGAGGAGGTAGATTGGTCCCACTAGAAAATCGAGTTTGCCTAGTTTACCGCCTGGTGCGAGCCTACTAATCCCTGGAGGAATGGGTTCGATGTTGATGGGAGGAGGTCTCGTGACGCCAGACACAGCGTCGATGTATCACCCGGCGCGATCTCTGCCTCCTCAGTATGAAGGTTGATTTGATTTGTTACTCGGGATGTCGGCTCTATTTATAGTGTCCATTGATCGCTACCCGAATTCGGAAGTAACAGCGCCCATCAAGCTACTGGCGGAATCGCGTGACGCATTTCAATTGTGGCTGGCCCTGACTTCGACTTCTTCGCCGTTCTTAGTGACGTGGAAGCTATATGGGCAATATGCACTTTGCATCATTAGTAAGATTGGAATATTATTGGAAATGACCAGCATATGTGACTATCCACCCCTTGAGTCAAATGGTCCGCCCTACTTTACAACAAAATAGCCGATCTGACGACAGGGAAAGACCTATGAATTACACGTTTCCCGAAGATTGATGGGCGATTATATGTAATTAAGCCTTAGAGATGTAATTCTACATCACCTATTGGGACTTGAGCGCGGCTGATCGGAAAGGCGACCCCCGAGCTCAATTTCGCACCAAACGGAGTAGTCCCCTTCAGACACTTACATACATATATCCATTACATTTTTTGCTCTGGATATTGGTCTCTAGTATTCGCCTCCGTAATGCTATAATCTCTATTGTATATGCTTAGATACCTATCTTACACCCTGGATTTTCAAGGGTTTCTCCGGTGGTTTCCCGAAAAATAAATGGCTTGGCATTGGTTACTATTTATGATCAGATGAAGAAGGTATCTGTTTTTAACGACATATGGACAAGGAGGGGCAAATGCTACTATAAGTCCTAGGCATCGTCTGAGCGTTTGCTAGCTTGGTGCTGGCACAGCTTACCGCCAATACTCTAGTCGGTGTTGTTCAATGCCTTTTGTGAGCGCTTAGTCTCGATCCATTCACCCCGGTATTGACTGCGATCATTATAGAACAATGTTGGCATGGAATGGGGGAGCCGCTCCTTACTACGTGACCGTTCTGTCCGCTAGACAACTTAGCGCTAATCCTCTAGAATCCATCTCATCTGGTACATCGGACAAATCGCATGTCTCTCAATTGAAACTCACCACGATTACAACGCTGTGAATGGTGTTTTTTTTGATAGGGTGACGTGTACTTCCGACTTCCCTGCGGAGACGGAGCTGATGATCATCGCGAGGGACGCGACCGGCACTGAGGCTCCTTATGTGTGATGTGTGATCGACTGATACGGTCAGGATTGAAGTCTCGTTCTCCTCTGTATTAATTGGGTCATTTTTGGATATATTAGCTCCGTTTACCATCCTACCAGGGTCGTCGTTGTCTTTTGTGGGTAATGCAGGTAGCTCTTCTATGTGTCCGTGGCGGGAGCGTCGTTCGTAGCGAGTGCTGACTCAGGTGCTGTTACTGCTGTTACTAGCGCCATCTGCTAGACCCGCGAGTGCGGCCGTCGTTCAATCTTCATCATATGTCATTAGTGCGGTTACTATGTTTAATGTCTTGACGATTCGATCTACAAATTGATTAGATCAGCAACTGCCAGCACCGCAGAGGGATCTTCTGGAAGTCCTGCGGGCACTACCTATACACCTACCCCTCGGTTGACGATCATAACAGGAAGACTCGTCGCGCCCAATTCACACGGCGGTAGTAAGGCAAGTTCCGGGACCCTTGCCATCGCTGTGGGGATCGTCGCTGGATTATTCGCCCCCGCAGTTGCCTTCCTTGTATATCTCTTCGTTCGGAGGAACAAGAGGACAAGGGACCACCTATTTGACGATGATCCGTCTCCGGAGGATCAACATGCCGGCGGCATCGCTGGTGGTCAGCCGGGTATGGAGGAACCGCATCTGTATCACGTAACAAGCGTGATCGTACCGTATGGACTGACATCTAGTGGTGGTGGTGGTGGTGGTGGTGATCAGGCCATCGACGGTTCATTCAAGGTGGAATAACTGTGGATCGAACCGAGCCAATCGGATATCAGCCTTCCACACCTCAGATCATCATCGAAATCGCAACAGCCGCAATAGTCATTATTGAATTTAGCCTCCTCATCTGGAAGCGACCTTGGAAACCCTTTAGGGGGAACATCGTTCTCGTCTCAACCGTCGCATCCGCAACCCATCGGGGGAGGAGTCCTGGTCCCACCGGGTTTGCCTGGTTTACTGCCTGGTTTACTGCCTGGTTTACCACCAGGTGCGAGCCAGCCAATCCCTAGTAGGATGGAAGGAGGTTACGTCGCGACGCTGGACGCCGCTTCGATGTATCGTCAGGCGCGACTCCTCAGTGTGAAGGTTCATTTCATTTGACGTTGTGACCACGTTATCAAAAGTTATCTGGTGTACTAGACTGCATGAAGCTGGTGTTGGGTCACCATTGCCTTCCGACGTTTGGGGGGGGGTTCAAGATGGCCAAGTTCTTGCCCTCTCCGGATTCAAAATTTTGCGAGTCCTGAAGCATGAGCCAGGGGTTCTCAGGAGAAGTGATCTCTTCATCAATGCTGGAGACCCTGGGTCTGTAGGAGGACGCTGTCTGAATAGATTGGTGGGAAAATGAGATACCTCGATGTATAAGACGGATAAGCTGAATACACACCGCGGTATCAACGTTGAACACGCGATTGATCACTGTCGACTATAGCTATCCAGTTCCGGACTAACGAGTTCATGATTCGGCAGTGAAACCTGGTTTAGATGAAGTAGTTCGGCGAGTTTAGAGGGCGCTTACCCTTCCAAGCACAAGTATCCGGAATCTGATAGGTGGCATATTAGACCTCACCCAACGCTTATAATGACTGACCAACGTATTTGGGGCATTGTGCGATGATAGCGTCAGCGGATTGTTGGAGGGGTCGGTTTCTGCAGTTGTGACACTAACCACAGTCGTCGCAGGTTTAATGACGACGCTGATCTTCAAATTTGCCTTCTGCCTGCCTGCATTAGCTATGACCGCTCACAAAAGAGAGGAAAAGGGGGAGGGAGGGGATCATGTCGTGGAATCACACAACTGACTGAGACCTCTCCGGTGCGCATTATGGTCGCGACCGCAATTTGCGGCTCTGTGGTCACGCCGCTCGCGCCGTCGCATCCTCTCCCAACTCTGCCTCTCGCCCGAATCTTCTTCACTCGCCCCATCCCACTCCTACTCTGTCGAAAGGAGGAGTGCCAATACCGTGGTCGCAAAATCTGCCAATCGCGGCGCGCGCAGTCCAAGTCTAGGCCATTGAGGATGTCTTCCTCAGAGTCAATCTATCGCCTAGGCGCCACATGCCAATGATAGTCCCAGCTACCCGATTACGCTCTCATCGTTCACGTATGCCTCACGACAACCCTCCATTTATTGGTTCTGGCAATTGTGCTTGGTCTCCCATCTCCTGTCTCCTTTCTCATCGGTTTCGAGTATCGATCCGGTTTCTCGTTGTCTTTTGATCCCTCTTTATTCTTTATTCTCATTTGCTTGGCGGATCTGTGCTTGGTATTCGCTCAGATATGGTGCGATTCTTTTCAAATTTTGGCAACACATTGGCGCGCATGTGTTCCTCGTTCGGTACAGGAAAGTCATCGCGCCTTGCAGAAGACTAAAGAAGTATATACTAAAAAGTAATCCAAATCATTTTCAAAGCAGAAATCGCACAGTAAAATCGCAATCAATGAACCAACTCTCGTGCCCTCCTCTTACACTCTGCGCCTGGGTCGAAGCGCTGAGCCTCAAGCAAACTCGATACCTTCTCAAATACTCGGTCACGATTGAAGATGTGCTGCACCGTTCTGACGAAGTCTTTGATCTGGGCGTGTGCGTGTTTCTTGGCGTCAGATTCATTATAAGCCTCCACAGCCAAAAAGATCAACTCCTGCGACAGCGGCTGAGCTCGAGCATCTGCAGCATCCTGGGGGAGTGGCTGGATGAGATGAAGGATACCCTCAAGGATGGCAGTTAGATCCACGATATACGCCATTAGAATTTGGATGATACCAGGCCTGAGACCAAAAGCCATCAGCAAGCGTCAAGAGACAACGAGAACCATGGGACAAAATGCGTACGACTGGAAATACATGTCGTAGAGCCATTTCATTAGCCCAATGGTGATGGGAGGACGCGCGTCTGCAACTTCAGCTGCTACTCTGCCCCCTGCTGCGGCGCTTGCGCGTCTAATGTATAGCTCGTCAGGATCCGCAAATGTGACGTCCCACGAGTATTAAAGTAGCTTACATGCCAACGTTTGGGCTTGCGTTCTCCACGTTCGCTAAATCATTCACAACGTTCCATAGTTTGGTCTTCACTTCGTCCTTTTCCAATAACTAGAAGGACGCGTGAGGGTTGATTAATAATCATAAATTGCTTATGCTTGCCAATTCAGGATCCAAGAAGTTCCAAACTTGAACCATGTCGTCATGGATCATGTCCAAACATTGATGAATCCTCTTGCCCGCGACAGGAACTCCGGACGCCAAGACTCGCCAGTAGTCTAGTGAAAGGATCGAACAATGAGTCCACAGTCCAGAGATGTTCTGTGCGATCGAGAACCCACTCTTTCGCCCGATGCTTTTGGGCACCAGTTTTAAAAAATGGTAGAAGCAGTTAGAAGATTACGAATAAAGTTATCTCAGGACAATAAGGAGACTCACGCTGTAGACGCTATGACCTTCTGATCGACGCTCACGCGCTGCGCCACCCCCCATGTGGTTGAAACGGCTTCGCCGACACGGTCGTGAGCGAGCTGGCCAGTGAGCTCTACCAGCTTATCGATGCTATCCTTGACA
>WSUE01000527.1:0-10986 GCA_019633535.1 Tulasnella sp. JGI-2019a | reverse complement strand
CCATGCTGGTCTTGTGAAGATTGAAGAGTATGTTGCAAAGGCAAGGGAGTCAAAGATTTATACCTTGGCACTTGGTATGTGAAACCTCTTGATGACACCTCCCCCCCAATTCCTTATGCTTATTGCACCCTCATGGCTTAGTTCTTAACCCTCATGACAAGATGGAGTGGATCCAGACACACTGGGAAAAGGATGACATAGCAAAAGCAAAAAAAAAACCCATCAAAGATGCTGTACATGATGATCACACTATAAGAGGCAGTCCTCATTGAAATTTTTCTTTAGATGCTTGACTACTGCTGCAGCCATCGATCCACTCCAAGAGAAGATCCCAATCATATTGAAGTGAGAGCCACTCAAGTAACCAACACACCAGCAAGTGCCCTATTGAGGCTATGGAGCATTGAATTTGAGTTATGGGATAATGATGACAAACCACCT
Organism: Tulasnella sp. JGI-2019a; assembly: GCA_019633535.1. NCBI lineage: Eukaryota > Fungi > Basidiomycota > Agaricomycetes > Cantharellales > Tulasnellaceae > Tulasnella sp. JGI-2019a. The sequence continues at coordinate 10,545 of WSUE01000527.1, read as the reverse complement.
TTCCACCTTCCTGGCTCTCCCACCCACCCAACAAATGCTTCCAGAACTGAGGCTGAGCTTGATGAAGAGGATCAGCAAATTGTTACAGCAGAGTTATCAGCTTACATTGCCAATATGGTGCTAAGGAAAGGGGAGACCACTGAGCAGATCCTCTCATATTGGATGGTGAGTCCCAGTACAGCACCTGCTTTTTTATTCAACTTGCACTAATAAAACTGATCTTTGATTGCCTTTAGGATAACCAAGTGCATTTCCCTTTGCTGGCAAGCATTGCACTGGATGTGCTTCCTGTACAGGCATCATCCATCCCTTGTGAAAGGGTCTTCACCTCAAACAAGGAGACAACAACAATGCATTGCGCCAACCTTTCACCCTCACTGATGAGTGCACTCCAAGAGTTGAAATTCCAGTACAAGCAGGATTGGCTCAATTTTGTATCTCATTTAACTGCAAAGTGCAAAGATTTTGAAGCAGACAAAATTACACCTGAGGTTGTGAATGAGCTCCTCCAACAAGGCAGGCTTGATGAATTGGAGGACCTTCTTCAGACTGGAAGGATGCCAGAATAAGTATACTGTCCTTTGTATATATCATACTGTCCTTTTGTATTATTATCATACTGCCTTTTTGCATGCTTTTTTGTATATATTGTACTGTCTTTTTATTTGTATATATCATACATGACCTGTGGTGCAACAAGGAGCCTGAGCTGGGTCAGCTGGCTGGAGCTGAGCTGCTAGCCAGCTGACTGGGGCTCAGCTGGTCTCACAGTCCCAGCTCAGCTGCTGAGCTGGCTGGCAGCAACACTACCAGCCTCTCATTCCAGCCTTATTTCATCATACATGTGATTATATCAAGGTTCCCATTGACAGGAACCTGAACCAGGAACTGGCAACCTTGGGGACCTGACCTAGAGACCAGCAACTTTGGAGATAATGGAGATAATGGACTTAACATTCTAAAGATTTATTGATAACATCACTGGTGACATCATCTATAGTCTGCAGTAGTTCAGTACCTATATTTAATAACTAGAGGCTGGCCTGACTCAGGACTGAGTTATCTGAAGTCCACAGTAGTTATTCTTAGAGAGAAGTGGCAACCACAGTGTGTAGCAGGAGCCACTGCTAGCAACTGCAGTAGAAGTAGAAGGTGTAGTTAGCTTCTGAGGACCACAGTAGCAACTGCAGCATGGGAAGAACTGCAGGTCCTTAGGGTATATAAGGAATGGTGCCAAAGCACAACTTAGGCCCCCATTCCACCCTCCTTTCACTACACAGTGAATACATCTCTTTCATAGAGCTGTGGTAAAATTTGTTGGGCTGAATGGTTCAGCTGGATGTATAGTTGATCTTAGCAGTGGCCTGATCAACTCTGGAGGTTGCTGTTGTAGACTGTGAACTAGATATATGGTGAGGATTAGCTACTTGAAGTTTAACTTATAATAATGGTAATACTCTCTTCCTCAGAACCACTCAGCCTAAATATCCCCACATCTCTGCCCTTGCTCTCAGCATCCTCCAGAGACCCATCCTTGGGAGTCTCACAGGCTCCATCAGCCAAGAGGCCACATCAGCAATACACAGTGAAGGAGAATCAATCACTGGTAGTGATAGATAGCATGTGAAGCTTCTGCAGGTTCGCCTCTAAGAGAGAAGGAGGGGATGAAGACATTAGGTTATCTAGTCTGGGAAGCAGCAATGAAGGACCCAAGATAATTTATAGTTGAGAGGATCTCCTCTACAGGTTGGTCTAATGCTTTGCCACCCCCAGCTAGCCTGCTAATGACCAACTGATCCATACATAGCACAAAAGTGAGCTAATACTCATCAAGGTAATCCAAGAATGTGGTGGTTCCAAGGGTGGATGCTCTCATCTCAGGAAATTTGGATATTTGGATAGGGTGATCACACTCTGAGCATACCAAGCCTAGTGCCCAATGATGCTCAGTGGAATCCAGAAGGCTATTAAAGGTACACAAGCCAATCTGGGTACTCCTAGACAATGACTATCCCAAGACTATACATATATGACTTGATCTGCTATGTAGTATATCCATCTTCTTCACAAGGGCTGAGTATGGCATGTGATCCATGTCCAGACCCATGATATATGTGGTCTAGGCCATAACATATGCACTTGCCCTCCTATCTTATTTCATGTCTTCAGGTCCCTTTATCCCTTGGTTATATATTCTACTGCAGACTATATGGAGCCTCATTGTGGCAGATAGTCTTGACCTTTGTTACCCCATTACAACTGAAGGTAGTGCCTCCACATCACTTATTCCAGTATATATACTGGCAGCAATGAGGGGGTGAATCCTTATAAACTCCCCAAAGATTCACTTTCCCCTTCACTGCACTGCCAGTGACATATTCACCTTGTGCTAGGGTACCTTATTTAACAAACTGGGAGTACACTATCTTTGCCTTGGACATTATTGAGTGGTGGGGAGGTTGATGAGGAGTGTGTCAATTTGATGTATTATTTGAGCATGAATATAGATCTGTTCTCATTTGATTCATGTGAATACAGTTATATTCCATTTACATGAGTTGCTGAGTATGGACTAACTATTCACACAGTTTGATGCAGGTTGTTGATTCTAGTAGAACAATAACTGGATCTAGATAACACACTGGTAGGACTCAAGTTGAGCAGAAGCAGAAGCAGGAACAAATTGCAGAGGGTCTCCTGGGACAGCAGAGTGAGAGTGAGAGTGGTGAGCAGGTGGTTCTAGGGTAGAAATATGTACAGGATTGAGAGATGGGCCATAAGGAGATGGGGAGTGGGAGAGAGCCACCAAAGGAGATGGAGAGGGGAAGAAGTGTAGGAGAGGCATTGGCAACAAGTATGCTAGTGTTTGGTGCAGGTGGGATATGCTCAGCATGCCACTGAAACAGTAGCTGTATGCACTCCTCTACTGAACAACCCCAGATAGTGTTGTGATAAGCATCCATCTCTTGCATGAGATCCTCAGAATCTGCATATGATCAATGGTGCAAGGCAGGAGTGATAGCAATGGGTTGTGGAGATACTGGAGCTGATGATGGCTGTTATGGCTCAGATGTAAGTGATTGCCCAGATGTGCCAGGTGGTGAAGATGCTGCAGAGCAGTTGCACTGCTTGTTGGAGGTATGACTCTCCCCTCCTTGTGATATGTGGTGTATTCTCCCTTCTCTGTGCAGATCTTGTCTGATCAGTTTGGGTTCACAGTTATGTGGCACTGACATGGCACTCTCACATCAGTCCAAATTGCAACCCCATTGCCCTAGCCATTCCCCAATCACACTATCTCTCCTAGCTACTAGGCCAGAGATATCACCAAAATTGACATATAATTCGCTGAGATCAACCAGGATTGTTCCCCCATTCATACATGACCTTAGGGGCTGCCACATCACCCCACATCCGCAGTTACAACCTACCAGATTACCTCCTTCCCCTCCAATCCACACATCCTCCCAATCCTATTCCAAGAGATTCTAGTCATGCCAACCTGCCAATCGTCCTAATCCCTTCATTTCCATCATGTCCACAAGCTCTGACATTTCAATTGTCACGTTTCCACCCCTCCTGGGTGCCCAGAACCTCCTCTCTTGGACACACAATGTCACAGCTGTCCTAAAGAAGAAGAAGGTCTGGCAAATTGTCAAGGGGGAGAGAACATGTTCCACTAATGATGCTGATAAGCAGGACAAGTGGGACAAAGCCTGCAATGCTGCAAGTGGCATTTTATGGCTGAGATTTGATCAGAGCCTTCAGAGCTCGCTCTCCCACCTTTGAGACAATCCCATAGGTCTCTGGGCAGAGCTAAGCCAGCACTATCATAAGAACAAGGCTCAGGTCTGGTTCACAGCACTGGATAAGCTGCTAAGTGTACCCAACCATGATGACAAAGGCCTGGAGAGTGTAGGCATGTGTGTCGAAGGCCTAGCAGCTGAGCTTCGTGCCCTGCAGCCTTCTACCAACTATGATCTTGATGCTTTCAACAGTGAGCTTGAGGGCTTGGTGATGATTCGCAGCCTGGCATATATGGGGCATGAGAATGTCTTCCAGAACATCACTCTGATGGGTTCTACCAGCCCCAACTACATTATGGACACATTCAGGCAGCTGGATAGCTTTAAGCAAGGCCAGGCAATCAATGATCCCACTGGAATCCAGGCTCTATTTGCTAAGGCTGCCTCCCCCAGTGCCATCAGCTGCTTCTTCTGCAAGCAAAAGGGCCACAAGATTGCAGACTGTCATCTAGTCATGAAGGCAAAGGCTGGTTGCATCAACCACCTGTGCAAGAGGTCCGCAAATGGCCAAGGAGGTGGTAACCAAGGCAGAGAAGGCAGGAAGGGCAAGCCAGGCACTGCTACCAATGCTGCCCATGCCAATAACCATGCTGCCAATGATCCAGATACCCCTGTTAGTGACAAGATGGCTGGAAATGCAAGTCTATGCCCCTCATCATTGCCCAGTACCACTGCTGATGTTGATTAGAATGCAGACACAGGTGCCACTTTAAGCATGACACCCCACTGCCACTGGATTCGGGAGTACAAGCCCTATGTTGTGCCAATTCACCTCACTACCAACAAGGTTGTATATTCAGCAGACAGAGGGACTGTGCTCTTTGATCAAGTGCTGAGTGGCAAGTCTGTTAGGCTAGTCTCTTTTAATCATGTTTTGCATGTACCCTCTCTACAAGACAATCTACTTGCTGTGCTTTCTCTTCCCAGTCATAGCTTCAGAGTGATCATTGATGAGAGTGGCATGGACTTTGTTCATAAAGATGCAAGACTCACATTTCATGCTTGTATGCAAGGTGGTGTGGCTCTGCTCAACAGGTGCACCATTCCTCCCACTGAGCATGCCCACTCCACTTGCTCCCCTGTCCTGTTGGAGGTGTGACTCTCCCCTCCTTGTGTTATGTGGTGTGTTCTCCCTTTTCTGTGCATGTTATGTGTCTGTTTCTGTTGTTTTGTGGACATTTGCCTTATGTTTGTCCTTTCTGTTTGATGTAGGAGCCTGGTGGCTGAGTTTGCTCTTTAACTTCTTATCTCCCAGTCTCCAGAGCAACTCTAGAGCCCTCAGTATAGTCTGAGTGTCAAGCACATTGCTGTACCTCTCACAGGTTATGGGCCCAGCACACTAATTCACCCCCCAGATGTTTCCCCCTCAATCCACTTTGATACACACATCCAGCAAGCTCACAGAAGTTGACCCTGTCCTCCTCTACCCTCTATATCACATTTACTTGTGCAGATCTTATCTGATCAGCTTGCATTCATGACTACATAGCACTGATGTGGCACTTCTACACCAGTTCAAATTGCAACCCAATTGCCCTAGCCATTTCTCAGCAATCACCCCATCTCTTCAACATCTCTCCTAGCTACTAGGCCAGAGATATCACCAAAATTATTGTATAATTTGCTCAGATCAACCAGAATTGTTCCTCCATTCGTACACAACCTTAGGGGCTGCCACATCACCCCATATCTGCAGTTACAACCTGCTACATCACCTCCTTCCCTCTCAATCAACACATCCTCCCAATCCTATTCCAAGCAATTCTAGTCACACTAACCTGCCAATCATCCTCATCACCACATTTCTATCATGTCCACAAGCTCCAACACCTCAACTGCCAGGTTTCCATCCCTCCTATACACCCAGAACTTCCCACCTGAGACAGATAACATCACAGCTGGCCTAAAGTAGAAGAAGGTCTGGCAAATCATCAAAGGGGAGAAGGCACATTCCACTAGTGATGCTGATAAGCAGGATGAGTGGGATGAAGCCTACAACACCACAGGCAGATCCTATAGCTGAAGATCAACCAGAGCCTTCACAGCTTGCTCTGCCACCTCCACAATGACCCCATTGACCTCTGGGCAGAGCTAAGCCAGCACTACAGGGATTAACCAGAAGTTGTGTGACCATTCACTTTTGGCCCCATGGTTACCCCAGTTCACCTCCAATAGTTGGCCTAAGTAGCAAATATTATAGTTGAGTGTATTGTGGATGAATTTTTGAAATTTTTCAGCAACTGGACTTGTGTAGTAATGGTAATTGGCATTGCCATGAGGAGGGGGAGTATGGGCACAAAACACAAGTTGAGTTTTCATGCAAAAGTACACAATTCCATACTTGACTGCTCACTCCTCTTTCCCCAACCCTGCTGCCTCATCCTCATCCTCATCGATGCTCTCCTTATCATCTAGGTCACTGCAAGACTTCTTGGGTGATAGGAGATGCACATGAACAGCAGCCTTGTGATGACAAGCAGGCTTTAGTGGGGCCCTTCCCTTCCTTGCCACCATCAATGCCTTGTGCTTATCAACATCCTTCATTCCAGTGAGTCTACTTTCCTCTGTGCTTTATACTTGACTGAGCTCTTCCATGCTGCCTGTATTTTCTGGAGCTCTGTGAGACTCTGGTGGGTATCTATTGTTGCATCCTTTGCCATTTTCAATCACAACTTCTCCTCCTCAATGCTCCTTAACTCTTTGCACACTCCTGGCTTTGTCCATATGCAATTCTCTGTGGTGACCTTTGCAACACCCCTCTTGCCTATAGTCTCTTCTTCTCCTTCACATTCAGCTGCTCAATGGCACCTGCATATGCAATGTTTTGAATGGTCAGCTGTGCTTGAGCTGCACCATTAATAGCTTCCAGCCCTCCACCCCATTGCTCTGCCTTGGCAAGTACCTCTCTGAGCCTCTGATTCTTCTGCTCTAGAGCATCCACAGTACAGAGCCCCTCATGATGTGGATGTCTCAGGGCTGTGTTGAAGTCTGGCTGCAACTCAATTGGCATCTGCTCAATGACTGGAACAGGTAAGTGATGTCACTTTGACATTGTTGGAGTGTTAAGGTAACAGAAGGTTAGCATTGTTTTCTTCAATATAGTGATGTGGTTTTGGAGTTGCTTGGATGGTGTGAAGGGTGTAGGATCAAGGGCAGGGAAAGGAGGGGATAGAGGTAATCCAGTGGATGATGTTGATGGGTGCATCACCTTGGGTGAGATGGGTGTTGGGGGATTGGCCTCCTCAGGTATTGATGATAGGTGCACTGATGAAGTTTGCAGAGATAGTGATGGGACCTCATAGAATGTGGCCATTATGAGTCTGACAGGAGTAGAGAGGGGCAGTAGGAATGTTGCATGTGTAGAGGTCACAACTGCAGGTTCTAATTGTGTTGCTTTGACAGCCCCTCTTTTGGGTGGCCACACACCAGTAGCACTGAATGCAGAATGTATGGTGTCCTTGGAAAATGCATGTCTTGTGGTGTGGTGGTATACCCAGAGGAAACTCTCCTTTGTGACCTTCCCACCAGTTTTTCACTCCAATTGCTTGTGCTCCTCACTCCAATATGTCTTCAAGGCTCCAAAACAGGCAACATCAAGGCCTTGGAGTGCATGTGTACAATGTGGCAGATAGGGTGTAATGATGATGTTGTGGTCTGCAGCAAAGTTGAGGAATGGAACAGTGCAATGTGAGTTGTGGCTGTCTACAAAGAGAATCTGAGTCTTTGTGCTTTTATCCAGAGTCTGCTCATGGAATTCCTTGATGTATGCAATGCCAAGTTCCTTATTTGTATAGCCCTTTGCAGATGCTGTGAACCTAAGGGACAGACACCATATTAGTCAGGAATGTGAAAGCAACCATAGTCTGATATACACCCCTGAAGTCACCAGGATTGTCTGCACCCCATCTCTCATATACATATGTGCCATGAAACACAATGATCTCTTTGAGCCTTGTTCCATCAGCACATATTGTGATGATTGCTGTCACAAGCTCATGGTCACCATCTTCTGCCTGATGTTGGTGATGTTGGTTGCACTTGCCAACAACCACCTGTAGTGGACCTGTCCCCAGCATGAGACCTGTTTCATCCATACCAAAGATTTTCCCAGGCAGCTTCTCCATCATGTAGATCTCCTCAACAGCATTCTCAAAGTCTAATAGTGATGTAGGGTTCAAGCCATTTCAATGAGCTTAGTCAAACTTTATTCCTTGGAACAACCCTAGTTCAGGATGGTTCACAATAAGCCAGGAGACCCAGCTAGGACCAAGCATGAAGTCTGTGCTTTTTCAGGACTGGAGAATGGTGTTTGCTTGCTTGTGGATGCCTCATGGTGTTATAGGTATAGCACAATGTCCAAGGAGCTTGATGTGTTCAATGAGAATCATCTCCTCAGCCTCAGTCAACCACTGCTTCCCTTTGCCCAAACACTAACAGCATGTCAACCTCTGATATGATGTCCAAGAGACAATGGTGGGACTCAATACATTGATACAATAGTGAGAATTGTCAGATGTGGGATTCCAGCTGGCTTCAGTTCTTCAACTTGATAACATTCAAGTGCTGCAGTCATTTTCACCTCCATGTGAGCTGTTACCACCTCCAGACCACACTGATTCCAAGACTTTCATCTGACCATGATTCTGGTGAAGAATGGATAAGAAGCAGATGAGTTATGAGTGGATTAAGAATGGGGAGTCAAGCAGCCATGCTGATACTCCCCTCCTTATAATGTTACATATCTCTGCCTCACTGCATTGGCTGGGTCTGTGAATTGGGAAATATGTTTATCAATTCATATTCCATTGCTTCAAGTGCACTGTATGCTATTAGTTGCCTTTGGGTGTGCTACAGTATGGGCTATGCATTGTGGGGTGGCTTTTCACTTCATTTCCAATACACCTAGCAACCTACCCATCCTAATTACTTCAATTTTTTTCTATGGCTTTTAAGGTGTATGCATAGTATCCCTGAAATTTGGTGCTTATTGGACAGGCAGTTGATCTGCTTGGAAGGGAAACTCAAGTTGAGGTGAAACTCAACTTCCAGTTAATCCCTGTACCATCAGAACAAGCCTCAGGCCTGGTTCACAGTGCTGGATGAGCTGCTCAGTGTGTGCAAACATGATGACAAAGGCCTGGAGAGTGTAGGCATGCATGTCCAAGGCCTAGCAGCTGAGCTTTGTGCCCTGCAGCTATCTGCCAACAATGACCTCAATGCTTTTAACAGCAAACTCAAGGCCTGGGTGATGATTCACAGCCTAGCATACACAGGCCATGAGAACCTCATCCAGGACATTACTCTGACAGGTTCTACCAGCCCAACTATGTTATGGACACATTCAGGCAGGTAGATAGCTTCAAGAAAGGCTGGGCAGTTGATGATCTCACTTGAATCTAGGCTCTATTTGCCAAGGCTGCCTCCCCTAGCACCATCAGCTGCTTCTTCTGTGAGCAGAAGGGCCACAAGATTGCAGACTGTCATCTGTTTGGAAAAGCAAAGGCTGGTTGCATCAACCACCTGTGCAAGAGGTCCGCAAATGGCCAAGGAGGTGGTAATTGAGGTAGTAAAGAGGCAGGAAAGGCAAGCCTAGGCTGCTGCCAATCCTGCCAATGTCAACAACTATGCTGCCAATGACCCAGATGCCCCTCCTGGTGGTGAGATGGCTGGAAATGCAAGTCTACACCCCTCATCATTGCCTAGTACTGCTGCTGACATCAATTGGAATGCAGACACAGGTGCCACTTTGCCACTGGATTTGGGAGTACAAACCCTATGTTGTGCCAATCTGCCTTGCCACCAATGAGGTTGTGTATTTGGCAGGCAGAGGGAGCATGCTCTTTGAGCCAGTGCTGGGTGGCAAGTCTGTTAGGCCAGTCTCTTTCAATTGTGTTTTGCATATACCCTCTCTCCAAAACAATCTACTTGCTGTCCTTTGTCTCCTCAGTCATGGCTTCAGAGTGATAATTGATGAGAGTGGGATGGAATTTGTCCATAAAGATATAGGGCTTGCATTCCAGGCTTGTATGCAAGGCAGTGTGGCTCTGCTGAATGGGCACACCATTCCTCACACTGAGCACACCCTCTCCACTTGCTCTTCTGTCCTAGATTGTCCCCTCTGGCACCTGCACCTTGCTCATGTTGGCCATGGCTATCTAGAATGCCTCATTAAGGAGGATCTAGTTGATGGCATGAAGGTCACAGGCTCAGCAGTGCTGGAGTGCATCTGTGAGCCATGCATTGTGGCTAAGCAGCATTGTGATCTCCTCCCTTGTCAAGCATGCCACCTAGCTACAGAACTGCTTGGGCACGTTGTGGCCAATCTACATGGCCCATTCCAACACTCTACTCCTGAAGGACACAAGTATTGGGTGCTCTTCATGGATGAGTGGTTGCACTACACAGTTGCTTATCTGCTTAAGGCAAAGAGTGAGACATTTGAGGCCCTCCTGTGCTTCAAGATGCTTGTGGAGACTCAGATAGGCTGCAAGATCAAGTGCATGTGCAATGATGATGGTGGGGAGTTCATTGGACACATGTGGGATGCAGAGTTTGCCAAGTCTAGCATTGTGTGTGTGAAGAGTTAGCTCCTTGCTAAACTCTGATAGGCACTACTGTGCTGAGGGTGTCAAACAGGAGCACTTACTGATGGCAAAGGGTTACTTTGTGAGAATGGATAAGAGAGTATGAAATTGGAGGTGCTAGATTACAAACAGGTGTTTGCGATGGGGAATCCTAC
>WSUE01000526.1:0-10989 GCA_019633535.1 Tulasnella sp. JGI-2019a | reverse complement strand
TCAGTCAGCATGGTGGAAGGATCAGTCAGCTTTAGGAGGACGTTAGGAGAACATTCTGGAAGTTTCCTCAGAATTTAGTATATATAGAGCGAGGGGAATGCTGTAGGATTCCCCATCGCAAACACCTGTTTGTTATCTAGTGCTATTCAATCCACTCTCATCTCTTACCTCTCAAAGAACAAGTCATAGTCACCAGTGAGTACCCCTGGTTGGCACCCTCAGCACAGTCGTGCATACCAGAGTCTAGCAAGGAGCTGACTCTTTACAGCCAGGGCAACAGTCAAAACAGTCTAAAACAGGAGGAACAAGAAAGAAGAGAAATCAATGCAAAAGGAAAACCTAGATGCTGAAGGCAAAGGGGGGGTAATGTCATAATGGGTTGCCTGCAATGTCCAGGTTTACCCTTAAGTGCCCATACTTTGCCCTAAGTGCTGGTGTTCAACACATGCATTCATCCTCTAAGTCAAGTCACCATTTGCTGTGCCCATGTTCAAGTTCTACTTGCACAGAATGCAAGTCACCAATCCCTGCTTTTGTGTTCAAGTTCAATGTGTGTGCCTCAGATTTCGCCTGACAGGTGAATCCAGTTCCCATGCCTTGAAGAAGCACCCTCCTAAGAGTAAACCACTTGACAATTGGTCATTGCTTTGGGCTAGGAGTTGGCAAGTGAATAGGAGCAAAGCCTAAGCAGAGGCTAACCTTTGACAAGCCTGAGAAACCTGAGAAAGAACTCTTGCACAGCCTTAGAAGAACATGCTGCACAAGGAGACAAACATTCTCAGAGGAGTCCAAGCTTCAACTGACCTATTAGAATAGCTCCTAGGCATCAGGGAAAGCCTGAGGCATTGGTCTGCATGGCCAAGGCAAGCTTGCACAGCCTTAGGGGCAAACTCTAAGCATTGACATTGGGCAATAGCAAAGGAGGACCATCAGAAGCAAGGCTGAACACCATATGGTCCAGGAAGAGTCTCCTTTAGATAGTACAACAAGGCTGTGCTTAGAGATGTATATAAGTAGCTCTGGGGATTCATCTGGATTCCCCATTGCAATCAATTTGCTTTCCAGTATTCCAGCTCTCTTAAGACCTCTCCCAACCCTTCTCATCCCTTCTTCTCCAAAGCTGTCCAGCCTCTAGTCATAAAGAGTCAGTAGGCCTGAAGGACACATCCCTCCTCTTCATCAGTTGAAAAAGTACAGCAAGAGCTGATTTTACACCAGCTATATTGTGGAGACTGATTGAGCAATCACTATGCTCCAGAGGTAGTAATATTAGTGCCTCCTCCTGATATCTGATAGCTGTGTCAATATCTGTGCAGTTCCTGTTTACCTTGTAATGTCTGTGTATGTCAAATGCCATATTCTGCAGGCTGTTCAAGTGATTGCCATGTCCTGGTGGTAGTAATTGTAGTGCCTCCTCCTGATATCTGATGATTGTATCAAGGTCCACAGGGTTCCCATCATCTGTGTAGCATGTGTCTAGGTAGTTGACCATCTGGTGAAGACTAATCCAGTGATCATGATGCCCTGGAGGTCTTAATTTTAGTGCCTCCTCCTGATATCTGATAGCTGCATTGAGGTCCACATGGTCACTGTCTTCTGTGTAGCATCATTGTAGGTAACTAGCCATATTGTGGAGACTGATTGAGCAATCACTATGCCCCAGAGGTCGCAATGATAGTGCCTCCTTTTGATATGTGATAGCTGCATCAAGGTCTGTACGGTTCCTGTCTTCCTTGTAGCGTCTGTGTATGTAGAAGGCCATATCTTGGAGACTGTTCAAGTGGTCACAATATCCTCAAGGTAGTAGTTCTAGTGCCTCCTCTTGATACCTGATGACTATGTCAAGGTCTGCGCGGTTCCCGCCTTCTGCATAGCGTGTATCTAGATAGTTGGCCATCCGATGAAGACTGATCCAGCGATCATGATGCCCCGGAGGTCGTAATTGTAGCGCCTCCTGCTGGTATTTGATAGCCGCGTCGAGGTCCGCCCGGTTCCTGTCTCCCATGTAGCGTGCGCATATGTAACTGGCCATACGGTGGAGACTGATAGAGTAATCACGATGCCCCAGAGATCGTAATTGTAGCGCCTCCTCTTGATATGCGATAGCTGCGTCGAGGTCCGCGCGGTTCCTGTCTTCCTTGTAACGTTTGTGTATGTAGAAGGCCATATCCTAGAGACTGTTTGAGCGATCACGATGCCCCGGAGGTTGTAATTGTAGCGCCTCGTCCAGATATTTGATGGCTGCGTCGAGATCTGCGCGCTTCCTGTCTTCTGTATAGCGTGCGTCTAAGTAGTTGGCCATCTGGTGAAGACTGATCCAGCGACCACTATGCCCCGGAGGTCGCAATGATAGCGCCTCCTCTTGATATCTGATGGCTGTCTCAAGGTCCGCCCAGATCCTATCTACAGTGTACCGTGTATCTAAGTAACTGGCCATATTGTGGAGACTGGTCGAGCGATCACTATGCACAGGAGGTCGAGATTGTAACGCCTCCTCCTGATATGCGATGGCTGCGTCGAGGTCCGCGCCGTTCCTGTCTTCCTTGTAACGTCTGTGTATGTAAAAGGCCATCCTTTATAGACTGATCGAGCGATCACTATGCCCTGGAGGTCGCAATTGTAGCGCCTCTTCCTGGTATGTGATGGCTGCGTCGAGGTCCGCGCGGTTCCCGTCTTGCTTGTAGCGTTTGTATATGTACAAGGCCATATCGTGGAGACTGAGCGAGCGATCACTATGACTCGGAGAAAGTAATGGTAGCTCTTCCTCCTGATATGTGATAGCTGCATGGATGTCTGCGCGGTTTCTGTCTTCCTTGTACCGTCAGTATATGTAAAAGGCCTCCTCCGAAGACTGATTGGGCGATCAATATGCCCAGGAGGTCGTAATTGTAGCGCCTCCTCCTGATATGTGATCGCTGCGTCGAGGTCCGCGCGGTTCCCGTCTTCTGCGTAGCGCGTGTCTAGGTAGTAAGCGATATTGTGGAGACTCATTGAGCGATCGGTATGCCCCGAGGGTCTTAATTTTAGCGCCTCCCACTGGTATCTGATGGCTGCGTCCAGGTCTGCACAATCTCCCTCCTTTTTGAATCGTTCGTAATATTGACGCGCATTTTCGGCTGGACTATTCCAGAAGGACAACATTCCCAGAGACTTTGGTTTAGAAGCCCTTTGCCGACTTCGGGAGGCAGCGGCAGGTATGAACTCAGATGTCGGTGTCATTTTTTCAGATGTGCTGTAGCTCTCGACAGTAGTGATCTATAAAATCCATGTTCACATATGTCTCCCTCAATGAGACGCGCGCATTGATCTCACCAGGGTATCCAGTTCTTTGAGCACTGCGACTGCGGTGGCTCGCTTCTCTAGACTAATCTCCCAACACAACCGGGTCACAGACCATAGGTCCACGGGCGACAGCAATCTGCTTTTGGGTTCAGGAAGAACTCCTTTCATGATCGCCTTGATCACTGGCAGGTCTTCCTTAATCCACGAGTACGGCACAGATTCTTTCATGACCTATATAGATCTTAGTATTTGTTCTATAGATTAAAATATCGAAGAGACATACTTCTACCAATAGATCTGCCCAGGCCCATACATCGCTAGCTGTTGACCGAGGAACGCCATCCATCAACTCAGGGCTGCTCCAACGAATAGATCTGATCAATCCAAGGGACGTCGAGAGCCCGGAAGGAACCTCTGAAGCGGCCACAGCAAGACCAAAGTCGGATAGCATCGCTCGAAGCTCCCGATTAACGAGTGCATTCGCCTGCACGGCGCACCCCGTTGAGTTCCCTCAGATTCCAGTAGACAATTAGGACTGACATACCGCCTTTATATCGCCATGTATTACTGGGGGATCTAGGCCGTGCAGATACACGAGACCGCTCAGAGTATCTAAGGCCTTCTCGGGTCATGAGCTGCGTCTAAGCCCTTAAACAGTAGACTCACTAAACGCAATCGAGAAGACTCGTCGGGCCTCTCCCGTCTTACGTGGTCTTGAAGGCTCCGATGTGACGGTAGGGGGCACACAATTATGGCGCAGTCCAGCGTCTGACTGAGGTAAAAGCCGACAAGGCGAAGGATGTTTCGGTGAGAAACTCTCGACCAAATCTTCATCTCTCGGACAAGAGCCTGGTTGAGATCTATGAATTAGCGCTGCGGACTCATACGTCAATAAGTCGAACTCGCTTTTGCGACTCCAATGTCCCTGCTTTCATCTGATCGAAGAATCTTGACGGCGACCACTTGTCCGTCAAAGAGAGCGCGTCTCACGACACCAAAGCCACCTCGGCCAAGTAGACTGTCCATATCAATCTGTAGTTGACTGTAGTCGATGTGATATGTTCCTAGGGTCTCCAGCACGGTGCGCTATACAGACGTTCCCAATATAGTTAAGCTGCGAGCAAATATGTGATAAGAAATATATATCGGTGCCTACAAGTGCTTCACGATCGTTATTGAGCGGATTCATATCTATTTTTTGGGAGTTGAAAGTTGATTTGGGCTACAGTGGTCCCTGTGGTGTTGCAGAGTCGAAGGTTCGAAAGGTGATTGTTCTATCCCGGTGGACAGGCAACGGGACGCCTGACACGAGGGGTACCGGCCTTTTTATCAGCATGCCTAGGGTGCGATCCAGAAAGGCAGCCGTGCAGTAAACGTTTCTCTCGAACGATGCACGCGCCAAAATGGGCACTGCACGCAAGTCGAACGTTGGCATCTAATAGCGCTCAATGTTCCCAGTATTGATTCAAGCATTAGGATAAAGGACAATGAGCGAATGTACGCAAACCACGAGAGTAACTAGTGTTGTCGCAAGCCTAAGCTAGCTTGCAGCTAGGCTGGGCTTGTTCACAAAGCTCACGGGCTTGCCGGGCTTGGGGATTGTTAAGCCAAGCGCCCAAGCCAGCTTGCAAGCCAGATTGTCAGAGTTTGACTGAGCTGGCAGCGGTGGTTGTGATATCGCCGACGCCGTGAATATTCCAGAACGAATCTAAGGGTTCAAACCTGTGCAGCGTGAGGGGTTTTCAGTAGCTACGTAATTTTATATAGCTAGCTTGAGCTTGGTTGACCGGAGCTTGGCTTGTCATCGCGAGTGCAAGCTCCCTGCTTGGCTTGGCTTGGCTTGGCTTGGCTTGCGACAACACTACAGAGATTTCGGAAAACCTTGGCCACCCCCCTGTTTGAACACTTTTTCGCTCCCGTAAACATAGATCTTCAAAAAATCACAAAAAGGACTGGCACATCACATATTCAGCACCAACCGTCTTAGATTTGCTACTCTACTGTCATTGGTTCTGATGGCAGACACTCCGGAACCCAATTACGTTGAGGTCCCTGATGTTGGGGCACCCGTAAGGCAAAACAACCCATCCCACAGCATCCCATGCATTGACTGCTACTTCCCCGTAATTATCATTTCATCTCTTTAACTGTAATCTTTTTCTTAGTTTCATGACATATTGTACCAATAGAAACACGTATTCCTATTGATTAACTTGCTTTTGCTCTGGCCAAACTGTGTGCCAGTGACATCAATGCATTCAAATAATGACTACAGGAAGTCCAGAAACATATGCCCAACTACAGATCCTTCAACCTACCAGACCACAAGATAACCTTCCAGGCCCATGACCAGCAGGATAGACCACCGCTGACCCCGCGTGAAGGCATGTTGCACCGCGCGCCCCTAGTGACGCCATGCTGTCCGGTCATCTCTGCAGTATGTTGAGTACATCAGTTGTATGTGACCCATAGATGTCGGTCAACATTCCTTGTCATGCTGGCTCGCAGCCTTTGGCGCTCCTGTAGGACTGCCATGTTGCGGAGAATGCCACTCAGGGTCCCCATAGCGATAGGCACGTCGTAGATAACGGTGAGCCACTCCTCCAGAAACAGCTCGATCTCGTTGGCAAAGAAGGTCGGCTGGTTAGATGGTCGGCCCTGGGTGCACCGGCGCGGAGGAATGGCGTCGCCATGACGGTGTATGTAGCCGTGTCATCGGGTGATGCTGTGGTAGGAGACGTTGAAAATGGCGGCAATGTCAGCACAGGTATATTGGCGCTTCAAGAGCATTCACGCAGCATCCTTGAGGTCTGTATTAAGTCTCTGGAATAGCATGAAGAGGTCGATGAGACGTTGATCTTCTTTAGAATTTTATCGTACCGCTGTTGCACAGAGAAAACCAAACAAACAGGGGGGTGGCCAAGGTTTTCCGAAATCTCTGTAAGAGCAACATGTAGAATTTCGCACTCGCAGGATTTCTATGTGCGCTCCAACGACAATATTCCTTCCTCGTTTGGACAATAACCTGCCTAGCGCGAAGCCACCTAACCTCTATGGACCCGGGTCCGAGTTATTTAAATTTTCTGGCCAATGCGGAAAGGAGATGGTAAAGACCATGGGAGCCATTATACTGAGGCGAGCAATTATGAGGGCCTCGCTGCAGTCCCGCATGGATGCAGCGCGATAGCTGATGTTCATCAGACTCTTCAATGGAGATAAGGCCTTCGACCAAGATTCGGGGTCATGCTAAATTCACAATGATAGCTTGTAACCATATACGTGACCGGGCTTACGAGGATCACTTGATCCATATAAAACAGTTCTATGTGCTCTTGTTGTGAAACACACACTTTCAACTCTCCGAAATATGCTCCAAGAATTTGATTGCCATGACCGTTAAGCAAGTGATTGGCGAGGAAGATCTGGAGATCAATGACTTCAATCTCGTGACATCTCTGTTTGTCGATAGAGATCTTTGTGAATGAAGAACTGGGGACTGGGCGACTGAAAACGTAATGAGGACAATGCGTCAAGCTCCTACTGAATATCGTCAAGTTAAGAAGCATGAATGATGCGGAAGGGTTGGACGTCTCCAGTATAGCCATCCAGTTCAGCGCAAATACCAGTGATCGGATGGATAATCGCGATCTGAAGAGGCAAAAACATAGTGGCATCACCAGAGGAGAGTGATTGTGATTGAATTTGGAAATCACTCCACGGGATGTAACAATCCAATGAGCAAGTCACGAATATCGGTCTCTCTCATTGAGTAGAGTAACCCTTCTAAATTTGTGCTTCGGCACTTTACGGTTTGCCTTCGGAGTTCTCGGTCACTTGGATTCGCCGTCAGAGGAGGTATAAACGGTCGGAATATGAGATGACGATGGACACCTAGAGTATACACTCTGCTTCGTATTGAAGATCCGACTGCAGATATACTTTTGATACAGCGCACATGCATCGTGTCGGGGATGGTAAAAGATCCTGATGGTTTCGGTTAGTCAGAGGGTGTGGGACTTGCGGACAAAGGACATGTGAGGCGAGACATGCATACAACTACGCATGTACATCACTCTAGCGATCCCCATCTCACCCACTGCGTAGCGTTACAAACGAGAATATACAAACATCGTAACGCCACACCAGAAACATAAATAAATATGTATGCCAAGTGTATGATGTCATGTGCCTCTCTTATCCTCGTGCGGTAAGATGTTGCATGTGGCTTTTTATAGTATACACGGTGAAGGCCTACGTAATCCAATGATATCGATGGGTCCAACCATCAACCCTCCTCCAAGGATTTTCAAGGATCCGTGAGCCAGTGCGAGCCGCTGAGAAGGAATCCCTAAACACGCTGCAGCAATGAGGACAGGGTGACCCGTTCCACGAGGGCACATTTAGCTTCCTCCTGGTCCGTAAAACTCCCTAGCCTGTTTTTATCCTTATCCTCATCATGGCAACCTCTCGACAAAGTCTACGAGCCAACACAGAGCAACTAGACCCGAGGGCAAAAGGAGAGGTCATTGGACAACGTCCTGAATACGTCCGCCAACCACTACCACTGCCTACCAGACCCCGAATACCTGCCAACCGAGGAGAAGCAGTACCCATTGGGCAACGCCCAGAATACACTCGACAGCCACCACCATCTATCAGATTCCGAATATTCGTGCTGGGAAAGGTGAGCGGCTACATCCCGCCGATGTCCTTGGCCGAGTTTCACGCTCATGACCTCTTGGTTAGTCTGGAACTGGGAAGTCTGCATTGATCAATCACGTCTTAAGCGTTCAAACCGCGGTGTGTGTCAAGTTCATCTATCTCATGCGTTTGGCGTCTCATCCATGCTATCCATTAAGAATGTATCCTCTTATATCCCTGGGGTATGCAACATCGACAGGGAGATCACTTCGCATCACAATCGCCAGTTTGCACTTCATGGCTCACAAGGATTTGAGTGCGGAGAGGGCCAGAATTTGGGGACTGTGCAGAGGTTCCTTCGACGTCGGAAAGAGATGGATATTCGGGGTCAAGTTCATGCAATTTGGTACGATACGCATTGTTTTGAAGGGAACCACATCTCATCTGATGTGTTTGCGAAAGGCTATGCGTACAGTGCCCAAGTAGTAAAGACCGCATCGTCGAAATAGGAGATGAAGCATTTCTGAAGGAAAACTTCGACTGTAAGCACAGAATAATAGTTTAGTCTCAGGAAGGATAAGAATCTCAACCTTTTAGACTCCAAGTGACACAGTGCCTGTGATACTGGTGTTCACCAAGTACGATCTCATCCGAAACGCGACGGAGTCTAAGATGCGTGATGCCTTCGACAGCGATGAGTACGACGACGATTTTTTCGAAGCACTTGTGAACCAGATGGCCGAAGAGGAGTTCCAGAGGTCGTGCATCCGGCCTCTGGAGGGGATCGGACGCCAACACGCTAGGGTCTCCAGTGCGTAGAGCGAAGTGCGGGTGTCAAGAGAGTAGAATAGTTGCAAGGAAATCTTTCCACGACGATGTTATGGAGGGCGGATACCGCCACGATTGACGACTGACGAATGACGAATGACGAATGACGACCGATGCTTAACGACTGACGACTAAACAGCGACAACCTATAAGTAAACCCATAATATGTGTTAAAATACCGTACCAGACACCCAGGATCGGGGTTTCGGGACGTGCTGATATCCTTGTCGGAAAGGGCCGACCTTTTTTCTTTCTGGTTTGGCACAATGTCGCGTACGTCTCCCCCGCCACCACATACGTAGATACAATATATATATCGGTTTAATGGAAATCACTAGCCTGACATGATCGCGAAGGAGCCTAGGAAACCAGGAGTGAATCGCTTTCGGGGGGAAGGGAAATATTGTCTGCGGCCCGGATCGGGATTTGGCCGAGGCAACCCAGGCATCTCACAAGTGGGGCAAGACAACATTGGAGAGTCTGTAAACTAGTTGATATGCATAATGTAGGATATATGTGAGATTCTATTAAAAATTCAACTTGAATTGGACTGAAGTGATGGTCCACGGCACCGCATGCCATCTGGGTTGCGGACCAGTAACCTGGTGCAGTAGTGAGAAGTCCACTATCCAGCTCAGGGACTCCATTCCTGCTCTATCATATGAAGGGAGCATATGAGAGTCACTGTATGTAGATTTCTGGCTCCCTGGCGCCGTAACGCTGT
The DNA here is from genome assembly GCA_019633535.1 of Tulasnella sp. JGI-2019a. NCBI lineage: Eukaryota > Fungi > Basidiomycota > Agaricomycetes > Cantharellales > Tulasnellaceae > Tulasnella sp. JGI-2019a. Next base: position 1,514 of record WSUE01000526.1, on the reverse strand, counting down.
CGTCCGTACGTTGGACATGGGCGAGCCAGTTCAAATTCCCATCCAGCCATATTTCCCTTCCCTCCGAAGGCAATCCACCCCTGGTTTCCTAGGCTCCTTCGCGATCATGTCAGGCTAGTGATTTCCATTAAACCGATATATATATTGTATCTACGTATGTGGTGGCGGGGGAGACGTACGCGACATTGTGCCAAACCAGAAAGAAAAAAGGTCGGCCCTTTCCGACAAGGATATCAGCACGTCCCGAAACCCCGATCCTGGGTGTCTGGTACGGTATTTTAACACATATTATGGGTTTACTTATAGGTTGTCGCTGTTTAGGCGTCAGTCGTTAAGCATCGGTCGTCATTCGTCAGTCGTCATTCATCAGTCGTCAGTTGTCAATCGTAGCGGTATCCGCGCTCCATACGATGTTCGTTGGCGAATCGCCGCGCGCGGGCTTCTCGATCGCGCAACCCTCACGCTCATCCGAGTCTTTTTTGGACTTCGCTCAGAATGTCCGGTCGAGATAGCGATGCGCAATATCCCAAGTATGTCCTCCGTTATTAGAACCGTCCCAACTCAAACCTCGATCATTCTGTATATCAGATTTCGGATACTTATCGTTGGAAAGGTAACCATCTCACATCGAATTTTCTTCATGCAAACCAAGTTTTCATGATCCTGATTCTTTCGTTAGTCTGGCACCGGAAAGTCGACGCTGATCAACCGTGTGTTGAATATTAAAACTGTGGTATGCCTCAAGTGTATTTGTATTTCTGTCCAGACATTGAGCACCATATCTCTCACCATCCATTAAGGAAGTATCCTCCTATATCCCCGGAGCATCCAACATCGACCAAGAGATTACCTCATCTAACAATCCTCAGTTCATCCTTCATGATTCACAAGGCTTTCAGTTTGGTGAAGATCAGAATTTAGCGATTGTGAGGAACTTCATTCGATGCTGGAAGGTGCTGGAGCTTCAGAACCAGATTCATGCCATATGGTATGTATGCTGTATGTTTTTGCATGACCTAGTCACTTTTCTAATCTATTGCCAGAGGTTATGCGAACAATGCCCAAGTACTATTGGGCGTGGTGTCAAGTTGGAAAACGAAACATTGTTGAAGGAAGATCTTGGCTGTAAGCGCGAAACACTCTCCCTCGCGGAGATGACGGATCTGATGGCCTTCGGACTTGGACCAATGCAGTGCCCGTGATATTGGTCTTCACCAAGTATGTCAGTTCATTGTTTCGGATGCTCAGGTCAACTGAACCCTACTCACTGTTTGTTTGAGGGATGTACGCAAAAAAGGGTTTGGTGTCATATTGTATTTGCCCTCATCACCTACATTTGCCCTATGCGACTTCACACCAAGCAAATGCCCATTGGTTTACATTCATCCTTGCAAAGCGCGCCAAGTCCCCAAGTCAACATTTGTTATGTTTGTTCATTCTACCTGCGCGCCTTGGAAAGCCAACATTTCTACATGTTGAAGTATCTACACGCGCGGAGGGGAAGTCACCGTTAA
>WSUE01000525.1:0-11076 GCA_019633535.1 Tulasnella sp. JGI-2019a | reverse complement strand
ACTATCACTGAAGGAGACAGGCCCACAATCCTTGATCTGAAAAACAAAACATTATATGGGTATTCATCTTAATATCAAAATTAGACCAGACTCACAAATGGCAGACTCATAAGCTCATTTATACTCTGCTGTGAGATCCCTTTCTTCATGATCCAATTGGCAAACCCCCATTCATCCAAAGAAGCAAATGGCTGCCAGGGATCTTGCCCTGCTTCTTCCTGCATTTGGTGCTCAGTCTGAAGTGGAGCCTCTCCTTTCTCCAAAGCAGTCCCTGCACCACTATACTCCTCAATCACGAGGTCACCTCTCATATCCTGCCCACCCTCACTATCATCTTCAACTTCCTCCAAAGATACATGATGATGTTGGTAGTTGACATGCCCCATAGGATCCATAATAGGTTCAGCATCCATCATTTGTACATCTGAGCCCTCAAGATTGTTGTCATGATCATTGTGTGGATTGATGTGTTGTTGTTGTTCTTGGATGAATGTCCTCTGCATAAGATGCATGCACCTCTGACAGTCAGGACAGTGATTATAATGTTGTTGAAGACTACAAGTACTGGGCATAGCAACCTGGCAGTTGACACAGGTGTATTCACGGTGCATTTCTGTTTTTTGTGTATGTTGGAGCAGTGTAAGGGTTTTCTATTATGATAGCAGGAGTGTTGAGAACAAATTTGGTGTTGTTTATCAAGGGGTAGTTGACATGACAAGTGAGAAAAGAGGATGATTTGGATAAGCTCTCCAATGAAACTTTGTGTTGAGATGATGGTAGGAGAAAAGACAATAGTGTGATTCTTCACTGTGGTTGAGTCGCCACCAGCAGTGCACCATGTTGCATATGCATGCCACAGTAGCAGATCATGTGTGAGTCTAGATCGTGACGAAATGAACATGCAGTCTTGCTGTTCTCAACTTACATCCCAGCATGTCATGCTCACCTTCAGCATTGGCAACTTCAACCACACACTCAGGCATTGCCTATCAATATCACCACCACTCATCACCTTTTTTGTCTGATCTCTCAACTGTCTGATCTCAGTCTCACTGGTGGGTCAACACATCTGCATTGTTGATGGCTTCTCATTGAAAGAGAGCAGCTGATGACTCCCTGGATCAAGCTCTCAAACAGACAGAGAATAATGGTGATGTGGACCCCAACAAGGAGTGGTGACCATCAAAGAAGAAGAAACCTTTCATTGGTATGTTCACTATCCTTGCCACCACACATTTCACTCTGACTTGTCATAATTTTGTTACAGACTATCAACCCATTGTCATTGATACACCTTGCCCACAGCAGCCAACAGCAATGGCAATTGCTGCAGCAAGTGTGTCACTGTTACCATATGCATCCCATATATTACTAACTTCTATATTATATGCAGAACAACTGGAGCAGTCCCAGCAGAAATGTCAAACTCAAGCTGAGGTCAAAGCAGGTATGTACATCCATATATCATACTTTTACTCATCACTAATACTTAAGTCAGCCTAATCAGATCGTATCCAAGCATTCAAAGAAAATGCTGCAGCAGCAAGTACAATTATTTATTCTGGCTGCAAACTGCAAACTCTAATCTTTTCTCATCTTAAAGTTGACTTTCAAAGCTGTACCACCACCAAAGGCAAAGTCATGGTCAACATCAATGTCGATATCAAAGCAAACATCAACCTCATGAGCTAATTTACCTGCCCAGCCTGTGCCACCTCTGTCACGATGTTCATCAGAAGCCTGAACAGTGAATATGCCTAGCAATGAAGCCCCCCATTCACAATCTATAATGGCAGTCCCCCCTGATCAACTTTGACTGCCTTCACAGCCACAACGGTCCTGGCAGCCATTGCAACAACCAGGAGAGCCACAGCTGCAGCGACCATCACAACCAACCATGACAGATGCTAGGGCAGCCCTGAGACCCCCACAGCAAAACTGGCAGGCTGTGAATGTTAGTCCTGGCAATGGCAACCTTGTGGTGGGACAAAACTTTTGGGAGGAGCAGCAGAGGCTGATAGCTTTGGAGACAGAAAAGAGGGCAGTGCAGCAGCTTGAAGAGGAGCATCAAAAGGCAAGGGTGGTGCAGCAGCTTGAAGATGAGTAATGAAAGGTGAGGTTGTCTGAAGTGGATGAATTGGAGGACAACACATATGCCAATCTGGATGCAATGGAGGATGATGCATATGCCAATCCAGATGCGATGGAGACCAGGCTGAAAGCACATCCTGGATGCCCAGTGATCAATGAATACCCTGATGACAGCAGCAATTCCAACAGTGATGGGGAGTATATTGCTTTGAGCAACCACAGTGATGATGACAATGATGACAGTGATGGTGATGGCAATGACACCAACAAGAAACCCATCAAAATAGTACTTGCTCAGTCACCTCTGGCAACTCATCATATATCTGCATCACCTCATGCAGCTTGCCATGCCTCCAAGCCTGCACCGCATCGCCACTATTCCCCTGGGAAACACCTTGGTCAGCAATGCAAGGGTGGTACCACAATCAAGAAGGCAAAAATGACACCTTCCAAAGGCAGTGCTGCTTGTCACAAGTGCTGCTGAGCTGTGATCATGGATCCTGTTGAGGAGTCAGATGATACTGAGGATGACATTGAATCAGATGGTAAGTCATGCAAAGGCAAGGGTGAGCATCCCACTTGCAGTCACAAGTGCTTTGGTCCACAGGTCAATTGCATTCTGGACAAAGCTATCCATTTGGCATGGGTGTGAGCCACCATGCAAATGCCATATCCTGCTTCTTTTGATGTACAAGAGACCATCATCAATGAATCCTGGTGTGCTGCAGCAGAGTTAGGTGGTGAGGACACTGATGATATGCTGTTGAAGAATGAGTATATTTCTTCAGTACAAGTCAAGCTTTACTTGACATAACTGCCACTAACTGTCATTACAACTTAATAACAGATAACCAGGGTTTGGACACAGCTGAGAGGTCACCTCAAGTCTGAGGCAAAGCCTCTCATCAAGTTGACATATGGGTTCATCAAGGAGGAGGAAGATCCAGACATCATCTCACAAAATACAGCAATATATGAGGCACTGACTGGTGATGATCTGGCATATACCTGCAAGGTAATCTCAATTGTAACTACCTGCACTAATATATCTGATCTTTTGCTTCTATAGGACTACAAGAATGTCAAATTTCACTGGTATAATCAGATTGTGATGATCATCATACATCGCATTTGCTTTGCCACATCTCATTTGGATGGGTATTGATATGAAGATTACTTTCATCCCATTCCTCTCCAACTCATCACACTTGCGTATGCTGCAGTTAGTTCTTCTCAATAATAGTTTACCTGACTGCAACTAACACATTACATTTTAAGATCAAGTGTGTGCTTGATGAATGGTCAGATGGAGAATGGAGGCTGCTCCAATTTGAGGAGGGTGCATACCAGGGTGTTTACCTGATGCTTCTTGCCAACCTTCAAAACTTAGTTTGGCAGAGCAAGGTATTTGAAAGGAAGTTCAGGGAGGATATCTGGAAGTGGGTAATGTAAGTTTGGACATATGCTCTTTATCAATGATTGAACTAAATGCTGAATGATTTTTATTAAGGGGCCACAAAAGACTTGTGTGTCAAAAGGGAAAACTGACAGTGATGTTAAGTGATGAGATGCAAGAGGCTGCACTAAGGGAGCTGGGAGAATGACTCATGCACACTGAGCAAAATGGAGAAGGAAGTGGTGGCTTGTCAGACTAAATCTTTTTTACTCAAATGTACATAAAATCAAAATGAGAGAATCCCCCACACTTGTTTCCTGTATAGTTAGAAGGACCAAGAGTTATGGCCAGTCACAAGGCATTGAGTCAGTAATATGGATAGACCTTGTTGGCCTATGTGGACTCTGAGAACCTACAATGCCTACAGTGCCTACAGTTTTCCACTACCTATGTACCTATCTATGTCTACATATGACTATACCATCTACATAATCTTTGTAACTATGAGCTCCATGCTGCCTACTATGCCTACAATGCCTATGGTGCCTATCATAGGGTTCTGTTTGACTATGTGTGCCTAAATAGCATTAGGAGATATCTACAGACCTACCTGCCTTTGAGGACCTTTGAGTTTTTGTGTAGGCACTGTAGGGACCCCTTTTTTTTGCTGATGACTGCACCTGCTACCCAGCAGGTTCTGCCATCAGGCTACCACCCCAGATCTCAGCGAGTATTGGAAACACAACTATCTCTGGCAGGGGGTGACTCGGTTCTTCAGCAGCGACCCCCTTATGCTCCAGTGCATCACTTCCAGCCACATGTGGCACAGTGAGCAGTCGAAAGCCATGCCCCTGAGCTACTGCATGACTGGAGCCAGCCCTTCCATGCCTGGAGACATCCAGCTTGTGTTCGTGATAGGCTGCAGTATGTGGCTCCATCTGATCAGAGCTCAGGACTGCAGAATGGCAATCACAGGCCTCTTCTCACCTGACCGCGAGTCTACCAAGCGGATAGCTGACATGCTACTGAGTCTTTGAGATGGCATCATGACCAGTGAGCACTGGTGCTTGAACCAACAATGCTTGGTGTTCAACATGTCAGGACAGGGAGATGATGTGTTGATGGAGCTCTGGGTTGGCAACGAGGTGGGATTACCCCTTTTGCAAGGTTTGACACTACTGACTGAGAATGTGTTATAGGGCATACTGACTACACATACTCTGTGCCAGAGAGAGCTCTTCATACTTTGATAGCACCCTGTACCCAGGGTACTAAGAAAGCCTCAGTCTCCCATCTGACATCTATATTGCACAGTCCTTTGGGACCAAATAGCTGTCTGCAGGTTCAGTTGATGAGTGAAAAACCACAGGCTGGTTGCCATCCATCATGTAGAATGAGACTGGTCAGGTACATTTCTGCCATTCCACCTGTTGACCTGATTTAGTCTCAATCTTTGTAGTTCCACAGATATCTCTCCACACTTCAGTCTAGTAAGAGATATTAGGGGCAGACGAGTCAGTCAGGCATGATATGACTTACCAACAGGATCAGGATAGGCTCTACTGCCTCAGATTGGCCTTTCCTTATCAAAGTTCAGTAACCTCATCACGGTTCATGATCATGGGGCACTCAACCCTACTTAAAATTTATCTGGATTGGTCTCAGACGACATCTGGTAGGAAGGATGAAAAGTTGTTGGCAATTAGGCAGTTAGAACTAAGGTGGGTTGCAGCAGCAAAGTCTTAGTTATGGGGCGATGGATATGTTATGTAAGGCATCTACGAAGGTACCTAACTACCTTCCAAGTTAAGGTATAGCTTAATCTGGTAATTCCAGAATTGGCTTGGCTGCTGTGCCATCAATCAACTTCACCACCATTTCAGCCTCCAGCACCTGCCTTCAATACATGGAAACATGACCTTTGTGACATTGGCAGTGGTGGCGATGCTAGTGTATCATGCAAAATCTGTGTGATGGTAGTCAGGTAAAATGGCCAGCCATAAGGGAAAGGGATTGGAAAAGTTGGGAGAGATAAGATAGCAGGAATCCATGAGCACAACCTTTTGGCAATGACTATGGGACACTTGCTTCAAAGAAAAAGAGGAGGCTTGTATACACAAATTGAAGCTTCTATCATCTGGAAACGTTTCTTATATTCTTCTGTTGATAATCACATTGATCATACCTTCGGATATTGAATATCTACTTGACTAACACATAAATCATAGAGGAGCATACGCTTAATACCAAACAAAAGAGTGTCTCAATGAAGGAGAATGCATCCTGGGCATTGTCTCTCTTACCATTGACACCGACCTGAAGAACAGGGCCAATGTCCAAGCCAGCCTCACATAATGCATGTCGATGTGATATACTGTGTATCTCCACATGTGAGGGGATCAATAACCTTGCACGACAAACGCCAGGACGCTACAGATGTAATGCGCATGCCTTCTCTCAGGTGTACCAGCATTCAAGAGAGATACCTCGAAACTTGAGATATTGAGGCCTGGTACCTTAGAGGGAGGGAAGCGTCAAAGGACTGTCCCTGAGCACAGAAACTGAGAGGAGAAATGACAAAAAAGCGAGGAAAAAAGAAGAGGAAGAGAGGTATTGAGAGAGAGACAGAGCGCTAGCTCTGAATGTAGTAAGGGGCTTTTTGAGTCAACTAATCGCTAAACCCCACCCAGTCTGCATCGTCCCACTGCCCCAAGCCTTCCTCCTCCTGCGATGGCTGGGTAAAGCCCATGTCACTCAGCTGCACCAAATGGACATATCCCTTATCCAGATCCAGACCCAGATCCAGGGAAGGATCCGGATTCGGATCCAGGTCCATCATCGCATCATCCCTCCTGTCTTTCGGACCCGTAGCCGCACAAACAAGAATGTCTCCCCAGTTATCTTTGCTTAGGAGAGAATCTGGTGACTCCTTTTTCAGCAGCAGGTCGTCAGAGAAATTGGTGTCGCCCTCCATACCATTGTGGAAGGCTTCGTCCTGGCAGAGGATGGATTCGAAATATATATCGACAGGAGAGAATTCGGTCGGTGGAGTATCCAAGCCAGAGGAAGTACTGGGACTGGAAACGGAGTGGCTCTCGCTGTCAGGGAAATCTAGGCTCTCGTCGTCCATGAAGTCACCCACGAAGTTGTCCTTGACGTCATCCTTGACGCTGTTGAAATCCTCACTGGCTCCTGCTTCATCTGTAGATAGGCCAGACACCTCTTGAAGACAGATTGATGCTCTTGCCCTCTTTGGTTCCCACCCTAAAGAGTCCTCAAAGTCTATTTTGAACTCCATCTCATGGCATCGGGACCTCTTGCGCTTGGTACCAGCGATGGTCTGCTGATCTTTGGTCTGTTTCGGTGCCTTCAGCCTGACTAACCCAACTTGGCTGTGGGCAAGCTCTCTGTGAGGGTACCAGGAGTCATAGCTATCGAACTTGGGGGCATCCTTGGCATCGCACATCTGACACGGAACTGGGTCTTTCTTGAAATGTCCTCGAACGTGAGTACCGAGGCCTCGTACACTGCCATACCAAACGCAGAGCGGGCAGCGCCCAATGTCTGGGTGGCTGTGTTTCTCACTCAGGTGGTGGAGCATCTCGTTGCCTAAGTAGCTTGCCGACTTGGCTTCCTCAACCTCGGAAGCCATGCACTCCAAACATGCAAAGAGATCCCCAGAAGAGAGCACTGCGGTATGCCCTCTGTAGTGTTTGATAGTGCCTTCTCTGGAATCTGGAATGCTGTCTCTGCAGACAAAGCAGTTACGAGCATCAGGGCAATCTTGAGCGTCCACACAGTCCGATGACAGCTTGTTAGGGAGATATGGTGCATGGATCTTGCTGTGAACATTCTCCATATGGTTGCTCCACTCCTGCGGGCTGCAGGTGGTATGCAAAGGAAGGCTGAGGCGGGTGCATTCCGGACACTGGAACAGCGTCCTTAGTATCGACAGATGCTCCTTCTTGGTGTGCCATGTCAAGTTCCCCCATCGGTCGAATTCGGAGTTGCAAACGAAGCAGGTTGGTTTCCCTGGCGATTTCTGCTCTGATAACTCCTGATCCCCAGAGTTAGTTGGCGAGCCTGGGGCACCGAGCTGGGTCCAAGCCTTAGCCATGTAACATAACAGCCAAGTCATGGCCTTCTCTGAACACTCTTCAGCATGGTTGTCAAAGATGAATTCTTTCGAAGGCTTGCCATTGCCGGAAATGACATGGCCAGTGAACAACTCTACTAATCCATTGATATCCAAGGCAGCATGGTCAGAGCATGGCAGCGGCTCAGAACTTCGCAGGTGGCTAGTCGACAAGCCTCGAGATCTCAGCTTGGCAGCCTCTATGAAATATCTTTCCCAGCTATCAGCTACCACAAGGACATACAGACGCTGCCTGAGACTCTCGAGAAGCGCTCTGGCCCTCGATATGTCTGCCTTTGATCCAGATTTCTGAAGAGCCTCGAACTTCTCCCTCTGCTCTGTGACATCCTGCTGGCTCTCGAGGGAGAGCTTTTGCTCAGTGGTAGGGTTGATCAGGGCTCCAGGGTCGTTCTGCATGGTGAGGTCTCGAAGAACATCGAAAAGTGGGTCGTTAGTTCCCCCAAACGCTCTGAAGCAGCACTTGATAAGATCTTCCTGAATGCGCTCGGACATATAGTTGTTTTCGTATACATCTGTCAAGTGGCTCATGACAAAGCTCCGCAATGCGCTAGTGAGACAGCCATCAAATTCGGTGCCGGCACCAACTCTGAAGGTGTAGCAACGCAGGAGAAAGGGGAAACCAGCAACAAGCAGGACACGGCGGAGGATGCGTGCAAACACAGTGTAAGACATTGGGAAAATCGGCTTCTCAAGCATGCTTTCTTTCCATTTGAGTGGGGCGTAATCGACATCTTCGAGGATAGGCTGGTGGAGGAAGTCATCAACCGATTTGTAATCTGCTTCGAATGCACCAGCTTGAATGCCGTGGACAGTGACTAGATGCGTAAGGCAGAAGAGCGGGTATGGCAGCAAGGTTGTAGAAAATTTGAATCTGTCAAGACGGGTCAGCTGGTACTTGGGTGCCAAAAGGAGTTGACGATGTACTTCTCACCCTTCTTGTGTTCTAACACGTCTCGCCTTAGCTTGTTGCGCCATATTGTAAACGTTGTGACAAGCCTTCATCTCATGGGGTCAACCGGGTCGCGAACCATGGCCACAGGCACATCCTGAAACTTCATACCTGTGATCATGCCCTGTCTGAAGCCCAAGCTGAAGAGGATAATGAGTGTGTGGAAGATGACATGTTGGAATGGCGTCATGGGAATCCAGTCGGCAAACAGCCAGAGAGTCCTCAGAATGACGCCAATGTCGCGAGCTGTCATCTCAACTGTGGTGTACTCAGGCACTGTGGCAAGCCCCATCTCCTCGGCGCCTTCATGATAGATCCAATGGCTGATCTTGGACACAGGACCTTCTTCTGCCGAGCTGGGGTAATTCTTTGGGCACTTCAGAACCAGCTGATAGTTGTCCATGCTCCTCTGCCATAAGAGGGATAAGACCTCAGCATCAGCCGCCGTGATCAAAGCCTTCCAGAATGCATTGAGTGACCTGGCCAATTTCACTGCCCTTTCTATGACATGTTCTTCGGGTCCAAGGGTAAGCCACTCTTGTTTTGAGGACGCGACATAGAACTTGAGGAAAGCCTTGATGATGCAAAAGGCAGTGGCATCGTTTTTGCACAAGTTGACCCAGACTTGATCAGGGTTGGCATTGGGATAGGCCTTCTTGATGGACCTGACGAAGATGCGACTGTCAGAGAGGCTTTCAATGAAGGGAGGGAGGGGTTATTCTGCTGTACATGCGATGAACAAACACATGATCAGGGTAGTACTACTCACTCCCAGAACTTTGGGTGATTCCATGCTCGAAGAGCTCGATCTTGTTGATGGCTTGTAGCAAGGGCAATCGACAGCGAGCAGGCCTCGGATCCATCCTCGGCATTGCTCTCTACAACGAGGTCATCGAAAATGTTGGCCATGTCCTCCTTGGAGATGCTGTCGAAGCGAGACGATGTCTGGAGAGGAGCCTTTGGCTCAGAGCCGTCCAGTCCGTCGATTTTGACTGCCATTGTTGTTGCAGTGACAAACAGCAGAGAGAAGAGGGAGGAACAGGGTGGACGAGCCACGAGGGGGATTAGGAAAGAGGGGGCACAGTGCTGGACAAGCTCGATGATGGTGGCTAGGAAAGTGGGTTGGGCTTGTCCTTTTATCCTCTTCTCCTCTCCATCTCGACAGCAAGGAAGAAGGTGCTCAGCCTACTCCTGCCGTCTCAGCAGCATTCTTTTGGGCCTGGTGGGCCACATCTTTGGCCTCGCATCGGCCATGTCTGTCGCATGTGGTGGAGGATCATGGATGGGGCTAAAATCAGCATTGAAACGGAGATGCAGGGACCAGCGCAGTGAACAGGGAGCTTGGAAAACGGTGGGGGTGAGGTGGGGCGTGCTAAGCCTCTTTCGGCCATCAACACGACTCCCAGAAAGAAAGAATCCGCCTAGTAGTCTTGATTTTCTAGAGATAAGGAGGCCGGAATTCAAATCTCAAGGTTCGTAAAACCGCATCCCAGTCTCCAGGGTGGCTCAGAACCTGGCTGGAGGCGGCACGATGTTTCCCAATCAGGAAGCGGTGCTCCGTTCGAAATCAATGTGTTTCGTAAACGCAGCTTGGATGACAGCTCAGCATGGTGGGGCACAGCCACGTCTCACACAGGCACTAGGGTCTTCCGTTAGGTGTCCTGTTAGGCTGCCCGTTCTCGTTAGGCCACCCTGTTTCCGGGGCTAGGATTAAGTAATGAGAATCAGGGTAGGTATACTCTGCATGCTAGAGTGAAGCCATTCCCACCTGCTCCTTCCATATATGGGAATCACCACTGGTGAACACCTTTCATATTTTCAATTCCCCTCAGACAATCCCCACATTAATCCATCAGGATAGTCCACTCTGCACCATCCAACAAGTGAGCATGAAGAGGCTAGGTCTCAGCCATGTCATCAGCTGGAAGTGCTTGCTGGATTCAAGACAGAAAACAGGGCATCAACCTGGCCAGCTGAATTTTTGTGACAGGAGAGTCTCCTCCATGAGGGATCCCTGCTGGGGAAGTCTCATGCTGATGCAAATTCTGATAATAGGCAACCTAGACACTCAGCTCGACAGGCATACATCCCAGGATATCACGAACCTCGACACCAGGGGTATTCAGCTGTGGCATATTGGAGGAAGAGGCAGTGCTATAGACACATGACAGAGACCAGGAGTCAAGTGCGAGATTCAGGGTCAATGCCACCCCCTTTCAGTAGGTGGTATGAGACACTCAGGGGCTCAGGGTGAAGAGGGCAAGGCATTCTCATGTTGGAATCAGCCCATGATAATCTGTATGCATAGAAATGGAGAAGTGTCATATTGTATTTGCCCTCATCGTCTACATTTGCCCTATGCAACTCCACACCAAACAAATGCCCATTAGTTTACATTCAACCTTGCAAAGTGCACCAAGTCCCCAAGTCAACATTTGTTATGTTTGTTCATTCTACCTGCACACCTTGAAAAGCCAACATTTC
>WSUE01000523.1:0-11168 GCA_019633535.1 Tulasnella sp. JGI-2019a | reverse complement strand
CTCACAGAAGGTGGAATTTCCCCAGGTTATATTCCCCTGGTATGTACCTGGGGATCTCTGGGCCTACAAAAATTCCCCAAACATCAATTCCCTAGATTTATTGGGGAAAGGGGAATATCTCTGAGTGCCCTTGGGATTTTCCCTAGGTTTCAGGCTCACAGTGAAGGTATGTGAAAAGTATCAATCACCCCAACCCTTTAAGTAACTGACAAGCTCCAGAGCAGACAGCTCATGCTGACAAGTGAGTGTTCAAACATTTGTAGATAAGTTGGCATCTGGCTTCTCTATTATCCAGATGCTTGCTGTAGACTTCTGCGAAATGGTACATTGCATGCCATGATATACATGCCCCTGAATTCATTGACTGAACTTGTTTTTTTTGTCATATAACCACATGTGTAATATGTGACAGACTGCATGTCAGGGCTGCTAGTGATTACCTTGAGGTCATTATTGGCTCCTGTCATCTCTGTTATAGGTGGAGACCACCCATTCAGACACTTTAAGGTCCTCCTTGGCACCCATTGACCATTCTCACTCACATATGTCTCTTTGGCAAGTGGAAATGGCACCCCACATTTACAAAGTATGATCTCACAATACATCTTTTGACAGGCTGGACTGCAAATATGACATTGAGATACTGCAGTGACCTTGAACTCTTGACACACCCTATCCATGCTATAGGTCTGAGAATTGGGATCAGCTGGCCTTGACCATGCTACATGACTAGGACATTTGTTCTCTTTTGAATAAAAATGATTGTCAAAGCCATCAAGGTGAGCACAAACATGATGATTGATGAAATATTTCATCTGCTCATGAAATTCCTGACTACAATAACTCCTTCATCTGCTGTCCAGTTGGAGTGCCAACAAGCCAAAAGAGGATGTGCAGATGGAGTGAACCCCATGCCTGTGACTCCACAACTCCAACATAACCTTGAATCTTTCCCAGGACACTGTGCTTTCAAGTTATCACTCCATTATTCCCCTTCATGACCCTGAGAACTTCCTCCAAAAGGACACCAATGACAAAATGAAAAGATTTCGCCCCAGCATAGGGATCATAAGCAATGTTACACCTTCGAGCTTTGCATCTGGTCCAGCTCCATGGGAAAATTTATCAATGTCAACCTCCTTACCAGCAAAAACCTGTGCAATTGGATCATCCACATTGCAAAGGTTGATAGTAGCCCAAACAGTTAGAGGATCATTAACCAATGTAAAACCCCAGATACAGCAACATATGGACATTCTGGAAGCATTGGAGGCCATGACATGACTGCTTGTGGCATGCAATTCACAGTGAAGCAAAACCATGGCTGGATTAGAGTAAGGTTGGTGAGCCTTCTGTTTGCAACCAGCTTTCTGAAAATCTTCTGGCCAAAGTGAGGCAATTGCCAAGCTACATTGCTCATAAGTCGAATCTTTTACTTGTAGGCTAGCTGACATGCACACTTGTTGTTTATGAAGGATGCCAAATACAGTAGCAATAAATGAATGATCCAACTGAAACCTTTGATCACCATAATTGAGTGCCCATGTGCAGTGGCAACCATATGACAGCTTCTTCAGCCTGTTCACTTCAAAACCTCCAATGCCATATGGAAACAAACAAGGGAAAGTTCCCAACAAATGATTGGGGTTGTCAGTGCCACTGTCTGTCAGCTCTCCTAGGTCATCATCATAATGACCTCATTCATTCACCAGTTCTCCTCCTCTTCAAATGGCAAGTCCATCTTTATCCTCATTCAAAAGGTTGGTGATAGCAGAATCGAGAAGGCTTGTGGATGACATGTCTGCATGCTCAATGTCAACAACACCCATCTCATTTAACAGTATGGCAGCAGGCTCAATATCATGGTCTAAAGGTTAGTTAATCAACTGAGATATCTACAACCCATTTACTTACCATCTTCACTTTCTGGATCTTAAGTAGTGACACCAAAGATAAGTCCACACTCTATTACTATGATCACCTTGCTCACCTTCTGCCTTGTCATTTGAAACAGCTTCGACATCTGGTACATATGTTGGTACATTGTCACTGGCTGCTTGCTCAGGGTCACAGCAAACATTGACCTCAATTGCACCAGGCACATCATCCAAAGGTAACAAATTTAATGCCTCTTCACTAACCTCAATATTTGCATATAGCAGATTATACTGTCTCAACCATTGTAGTGCATCACAAATATGGGTCCTCTGCACACAAAACAAGCCTTGCATGCAATGCTCAGGTCATTTACAAGGTCCAACAAATGTGACCACAATAGTTGATGCTAATAGCTGTGGAGGATGAGGCAGTGATTTTGGACATATATAGCCTGTGATCTCATTCGTATCTAAACAGTAAGTTGAGACATTCTCTCAATATCCAGTCTGAAGGGCATCAGGATCGTGACCTGCTGATTTTGGATGCAGTTTATAGACAAAGGCCATAGGAAAATATAACGAAATGAGCAGTTGCTCCACTTGTGTCAAGATGCTGAGTACAAAAGGAACTTCTCCAATCCACAAGTTATTGGTGAGTATGTGCAAGGGGAGTGCATTCTTCTGAAGGCTGTGAAGACACTCAACACACACTGAACCAAATGTAGACTTTGATCCAGATTGGTCTTCCAATGCCAGACAATGCAGGCCAAGACCATCACCTACAAGATCCCAAAAGGAACCCAGTTGATCAGGCCATGATAGCTCCACATTGGGTATATCAGCTATTCACATTCTTGTGGATGTATTGGCAAACACCTCCCTTGCACAGACCATGTGTGTGGTGCTTTGCAAGGCATCATTATTGGTTCTTCAAATATAACCCCAAATGCAATCATCATACTCCTCAGGCATCAGAAGCATCATAAACTCGTTCCAATCCACACCCAACTCCTATGTGTGTTGATATACTATGTCTGGCACTACTTGTTTGACCATACAGGGCGGCTGTTTTGTGCATTCACCCTCCTCTCCTACCATTTCAACAAACAACCATTTTTTTCATGTTTTGTGACCACCTTCTGCTTGAATACTAATGCCCATTCCAATACAGACCTCCTACAACTCTCATCCATGCTTGACAGGACCACATCAACAAATTTGTGTTTGTATGAGAGATCAACATATTTGGCCCAGCCTTAACAAACATCCCACAATTCCTTAAGATTTATGGCTTCTAAGACAACTTGATGTTTGTGGGGATACATGATAAAAAGATGTTGAACAAGACTGACAACAACCATCCTAGGCCTAGTGTATGATCAGCAAAGACCAGTACTGAGACCCTTACAGCTGCAAAAAAAAACCTGGTTTCACCCTCAGATAATGGAAGCTTCCCACTGTGCCACTGCTGTACATTTTACCCCTCAATCAACATGCATTGCACCAATCCTGACCTCATTCAAAACTGTGCACCTCCAATGCATCCCATGCTGCTCTGGAACCGCCTCAACATGATCAAATGAACCCTGGACACCTCTCACACTGCCTTAAGCCTGCTTAATGGCTGCCATACCTCCTAACCACTCTGAGACCACCTAGAAACAATCCAATGGACCCCTAACTCCTCTCACACCAACCCAAGACTGCCACCAAAGAGTCCTATAACTTATCTTGCACTGCTCTAAGCTTACCCAAAATCAACTATATTGACCTCTGACATGTCTCTTGCCACTCTGGAGCAGTCTTGACATGATCATATGAACCTCAAACTCCCCCCTCACCACTCCAAGTCCACCTCAAAATAATCACATGACTCCTCCAACTCAACTGAAAACAACTATATGGACCTCTGACATCTCCCTCACCACTCTGGAACAGTCTTGACACAGTCATATGAACCTCAAACTTCCCTCTCACCACTTTGAGACTGCCTCAAAATGATTGCATGACTCTTCAGGCTCTGCTTTAGGTCAACCTCAAAATGACTGTATGCACCTCTGATGTTGCACCTGCCACTCTGAAATCACCTGAAGACAATCCAATAGACCCCTAACTCCTCTTACACCAATCACTTTCCATCTTGAATCAGTCTTCAACTTCTCTCACACCAATCTGGACTCAACATGGAACAACTATAGACTTCTGACATCTCTATCACTTATCTGAAACTGCCACAATGATTGTATGAACCCATATTGCCTCCCTTGCCAATCTGTGTCCACATGAAACAATTATTTGCACCCCTGACACAACGCTGACATACACTTACCTTCTGTAGATTTATATACAATTCTGCATGTCAAGTCTGACCTTCAATCACCCAATCTAAACCATACTCTCCTGATGACCAAATTCACTATGCCTCTCACTACCAACAACACCCATATCTTCCTTAACAACCATTGATTATACAACTACTACCTTTCCCTTAGACTCTCTGTCCTTCATAAAAAAAACTCGGCAGTAATCCCTTGACATACAAAGATTCTGGCAACAACCCTGTCACTGTGTCCCTTACCTGTGTTGGCCACATCAATTGTGCCAGCTGCTTTGTCAGTCCCTCAATAGTTATGACAACCTTGACATTTGGCAGTGGCAACACCATCAAGTATGTGCTTCAACTCATGAAACCTGACAAATACAACTTATTAATGAAGACTTTGAAAAAGCTTTCATGAACTTGATCAGCATCCAGAACATCAACCTAGCCTGGAAACAGACTGACAAGCACAACTTAGTTCTCAATGGAGGAAAGGATGGAAAATTCATCATTATTAAAGCACCAGTCTTCACCAAGGTCAGAATATCATACCACCTCATACATGATAATCTTCAATCTGATAATATATCTTTTAGAGACCTCCTGGCAATGACAGTGCCAGCAACCTGGACTTCTTTCATGAATGGAACAGCCAGTCTGCAAATTCAAACTTCCAAGTCAACAAGAAAGTACATGAGAAATTGGGTATATATATTGAAGCAAACACTTGATCAATTCTGCAATGCTGACTAACTCATCTGACAACTCAGATATGTTTATCCCTCACATCTTACATGTCTATGAGCCTGACCTAACTAACATCAATAAGTTCACATGCCTTTCAGCTAATGAAATTGAGTCAAAACTCCCTGGGGTGATCATCAAAGCAACTTTCCACATCAAAAACAACATGTTCAACAGGGGTGAGGATGCTTACCAATCCTTCTCTGCAATTCTCAATCAAATGATCATCTGGGCAACTAAAACTGACAAACTGACAACCACCATCTTTGACAATCACAACCCCAACTCTGGTCCCATGATCCTGTCACCAGCCTGTCCTAAATGTAGAGCTGAGAATTGTGAAGGTGTGAACACCACAGCTGGCCCTTCCAACCACAGCATCAAGAGCTGCAAACTTTCAGACAACACCACTCCAAAGAACACCATAGCCATGTAACAGCCAGTGTTTCATGTTACACCAGGAGAAGTGCAGTTTTCAGCATGAGCATGGTTGAGTGTCCACCTCAGGTACTGAGGTATGGTTTACATGGCTAGGGGGGCTTTGTTCAATATGAATGAGAGTAAAGGGGCAGGAGTAGAGGATCTGAGATGCTTGGATTACAGAGAGGGGAATCGAAGGGCAGGAGGAATGAGTGAAGTGTGGCACTTTGCAAAGTCAATGTGGGATCACGTTAGGTTGCTGAGGGGCTTGGAAAACAAGGGAAGAAGAGTATAGACTCAGAGAGTCGTCAATGGGTATCCTTAATAACCAGGCACTGATGATCACATAGCGAAAGTAAGAGCAGTGGTAGTAAAAGATGCATTCCTAAACCAGTTGTTTGTCTATGATAAATACAGGATGCACATGGTACCTTTCACCTAGGACTTAGCTCTGCTACAGAGCTCCCCAGGGGAAAGCCGTTGAGCACCACTGTGGTGCAGGTTCTAAAAGAAGAGAACAAAAGAAAAGGAGAAAATAATAAAAAAGATAGTCTGAAACATGTTATGTCTCCATTGAATCCTGTCCTCCACTTGGTCCTCCTGCTGGTCCGTTTGGTGAGGGCCACTCCTGTGAGCATAACCACACTAGATCTCCTTTGGCAATCAGCTTGTTATCCTCTTCTGCCATGAAGTGCCCCCTATGCCACCCAGAGCTGTCAATCCCATTGTCCCATTTAGCTGCTAGGCACATAGCTAGGCCATCCCTCCATTCTCCTAGTGCTGGCCACCTTCTTATGTATCAACATAGAATAGCTTGAAATGTTCCTCTCACTGTGGGGGTTCCTATTTGCCTCTGGTTGAGATGCTGTTGCCAGAGGATGTGGAGGATATCAGCCCAGTTGACATTGTCAATGAGGTTGAACAGTTCCCTCCAGAATCGCTCAGACATGTACTGTTTGCACTCAGACCTCTGTGCTAGGCTCAACAGATCGAGATGGACTATGGGCACGCTTGTGGGTTCAGCTCCTTGTGTCGCTTCAGCTTACCATGCTTTCTTCCTTGGTGGGCGTTCTGTGGCTGAATTTGATGAAGGGGCCTCTTGGTTCCTTGGGTCTTCAGAAAGGTCCGAAAAACACTCAGCTAGTGATGGTATGACTGCAGACAGTCATTCTGCAAATGTCTGCAGTAGGTTGATGATGGGCTGCTGGTCCACCTGCAGTGTAGAGAGCAGAGAGGACTCGCGCTTCATGAGCTGCTGCTCCTTTTTGGCTAATTCCGCCTCCCTTCTGTCTTGCTCTTTACAGGTCTCCTCGGCAACGCGAACAGCTTCCAGTAGTGACCCCTGGTGTGCTGCTAGACTCCGGGATTCCTGGAGCTCTGCACATGTTCACTCCAGTTCTGCTTACAACTTGGTTTCGACCTGTTCTCAAGGACAGGCAGGGCAGAACAGGGAAAGAATCGGGGGATTGTTGAGGTTGCCAAGGTAAAGGAGAGGTCGAACCTCTGCATGGTGCAGGTGATCACCCCATTTGCTGGATCTGAGGGGACATTGGACTATGGCTGTGGCTCCTGGACTGACTCTAGTCTCAACACCTTTCCTGTGATGGGCTATGGCTCAGTTGGTGTCCTAATGAAGCTGGACAAGAGGGTGCTGGGATGTAGTGGTCCACTGAATGCAGCCTGTACAGGCACTGCAGGGACATTGGTGGCTGTCTGATTGGTGACTGGCATGGTGATCAGGACCATGTGTCCCTTTGTCCTGTCATTCTCCTTTGCCCATCTCTCCTTAGCAGGGCTGGGGACAAGGCTTATGGATTCTCCTGGCTATGGCATGGGTTAGGTGTGGAGATTGGGGTAGCAGGGTTGTCAATGGCTAGTGATCGTGGCTGAGCTCTCTTCATCTCTTCCCAGAACTGCTTGATGTTGGTATGGTACCGCTGGGTGCAGGGGGTCACTGCTTCAGGCTCTGAATCCTCATCTGAGTTGTCACAGTCACATTCTTCATTGGCCCTCCTCACCCAATACTTCCAGTCATCTGGCCTCTTCCCCAAGATGGGGTGCTATTCCGGCCACAGTTCCTTGTCTTTCCTGAGCCTGACATGAGCCAAGTCTCTGGTGGCTAATGATTGGAGTGTACCTGACAATCATATGGCATAGCACCTAGTGCCTGCTCTTGCATCTGGCTGAAGGTTGAAGCAGGGTGCCCTGATGTGCAGGAGGTGCTTGATCACTTCCTCTGATGACTCCTTTGAGAAGACACATCTGATCAACATCCTTAAGAGTTGGCTAGGCCAGGGGTTGGTGAAGAGTTGAGGGGTGGTTTCTGTCATACCAGGGAAATCTCCTCCTGTGAGCTTCATCAGTTCATCCTCCATTTGGGGCCATTGAAATGTGATGAGAGATCACACATATATGGTCCAGCCCATGTAGCAGAGGAAGTAGCAGTAGGAATCAGTGAAGCAGAGAAGCACTTGCTCTCTTGATGGGTGTTGATGGACCAGGTTTGTAAAGCCCATCTGGGTGATGTGTGGGAAGAATAATGGGAGGGTGTCATTGCTATGCCCTGCTGCTCAAAGATGCCTGTCGATTTGATTGGCATGTGATCATAGCACAAAACACAATTTGTGTATTTCCATGCCATTTGTGATTGTATGGAATCTGTTCCCTGATCATATGACTGGCCATTCTGTGCCCTTGGTTTGAGCAGCCCAGTCAATGGGAATTCGCGATGGTAGATGTACCAGCTCTGGTGCAGAGTGGTCTAGAAATGATGGGCACACTGTAACAGCTATTAGTTGTTCGAGGGAGGCTGAGGTCCAGTTTGATTGTGGGATCAAGAATCAGGTCGGGTTAGGTGCCAGTTGGTGGTGCAAGTCGCATTCTGGGTCATACAGCCAGAGGACAAAGTCTCAGATGAGATACTTGCTGAGTCCTTCCTCTGACATGAAAGGTCTGTTTGTATGTAAAAGTTCCATGAGGCACAAGGATGCTAAACCAGATACTGGCCACACTCCCGATTCATGGGGTGAAGAGTCGAGCTAAAGGTTGAAAGTGAAAGTGGAAGAAAGAGAGAGACCAGATGAAGAAAATAGGATTGAAGCAAAAAGGGAGTTTTTGGGCAAGCATGAGTATTTACATGAATTTGCTATGCACAGTGATCTGCAGGGTTTTTTCCTAGGGTCTATGGTGAGTGTCCTCATAATCCCACTTGGCCTCTTTTGTGGTCTGGGTTTCTGTTTTTCCAAGCTGCTGGTGGTAAGAATGAATAACCTGTTTTGTATTTTGCATCATTGGGATTGAAACCCAACTATCATGTTGCAGTCCATATCCCACCCATCTTACAAAGTATTTAAGTCTGTTCTCTTTGGGTGACCATCCATGCATGAGGATCCCCTCTACTTCATACTCCTCATTCAGGATCCAATCGCTCCTTAGATCCACTAGTGTGGCCTGGTCTGACACTCCAGGCCCTTGTGCATGGTAGTACCTCTTGAGATGCTCCACATTGAAGACTGTGGACCCAGGATAGTTGTCTGGGAGGGCCAGATTGTATACATTGTCATTTACTTTGGCTTGTATAACAAATTGGCCTGACCATTGCTAGACTAGCTTTTCCCCTGCTTGTTTCGACTCAAGCCATTCCAGTGAATGCAGATTGATGAGGACTTCATCCCCCTCTTGGAGGTCCTCCACCTGCCACTTCTTGTTGTATGCCCTTGCTTGCTTTGCCAACATGAGGGCCAGTGCATCTCAAGCTTCCTTCCTGTGATTATGCAGTTTTCTTGTGAATTCAACAGCTTTGTTTGATCCTCCGTTCTGACTGGAGGTTCATGTATGTTTTCTTGCCTCTGCAAACCATTGCTTGAACTCTTCTGGCCAATGCTTTGAGTCCCTCTTGCTGTTCACTGGGGGTCAGCCAACCGCTTCTCAGATGTGAGGCATGCCCAGCCTGACTTCCGGATTGAGAGGCTGTGGGGATGTGATGAAAAGAATGCCCCCCGGCTTGTTGCTCTTTGCCCCACCCTGTCCCTCTTTCGATACTTTTGCCTGCTACAGTATGCTTGACCTCTTTCGATATTTTTGCCCACCACCTTCTACCTAGTATGCTTCTGGATTATTTCTCATTGCGGATTATTATCCTTTTTTATTGCCCTAATCACAGTGCCCCTGATGCTATTCATTGTCCCTAAATGTGCATGCTGGGCCTCATTGTTGGACCTCCTGTCCAGTCTTGATTCAGTTTTCCCTTTTTTACTGTCAGGTGTTGCTATTTTGATTAAATGCTGAGTATGCTCAAAAGCTGGGCGATATTTCGGTACTGTGACCAGTCTCAAACCTCCCTTTCCACTTTACTCACCCCATCCAATCTCATCCATGCTATCACAAAACCATCCTGACCCCCTTGGTTTCCAACCTCTTGGCAACACACCCAGTATTCAGGCTGTGCTGGATGGTATCCATCATGATGCTTACCCCGATGTGTGTTATGTCAATCTTGAGACCAATGAGGTCTGAAGGCTTAATTAGTAAGTACAGTCGTACCATTTCCTAAGATATTCTGATCAGAACCCTAATACTTCATCTGATTGTTGATCAGCCCTACCTATGACAAAGATATGGAGTTCCCAGTTCCATTTGAGAACTTTAATGATCACAAGCTTGGTCATCAGTTCCATGGGATTGGATGCTTTTGTCAGCTGTTGAATGGCATGCCAAATCTGATCAAGGTATTCAAGATCACCAAAGGCAACTCACAATGGTTTGGATTTTGGGCAGTGGGATGTGGTGCATATCATGCCAATGGGAACCATGGTTGCAGAATGTGGAGTGGGTCATCCATATAATTTCTTTACTACAAAGATCTTACTACCAAGCTCACAGCTATCTATATAGCACCTCTCAGGAAGGACATGGTCAGTATCCTTTCCTGAGACTACTTCACTATACCTCACCAACACAGCTCTGGTCCACCAACACACTACTACCCAGTGCTTGGAGAGCCTGGATCCACTCCTGCTCAATTCATCTACCCTGTCTACCTACATGTCACCACTCCCAATGCAGGCCAGGTCTCTCCAGCTACCCCATGCCATACAATTGAGGTTGGGGGTGTTGGCTCAGCTTTATATGGTATACATTGTTGGCTCTGGAAGTGTGACCAGTCATGTACTGATGATGCTACTTTATAGGGGCCATGGGATCTGTACATCAAGTTACTCCAACATACAGGACCCCATTGAGGGGCAAGGGCAAAGAGGTTGCAGTAGGTTGGTCACCAAAGCCCTTCTCACTGCAGCTGACACTGATACCATCTCATTACACCTTAGTATCACCCTCTCCCATCTGTGCATCTCCATCACCCCTATCACCTGCTGGTGTTCCTCAATTCACCCAGACATTGGCAAACCCCACCACATCCACCAGTTATTAACAGGATTACTACAACGTTCTTATGGGTAAGTTTGTTGCCAATTTGTTATTTCATGAATGCTCAGTTCCAGCACCTCTCATAGGGCCTCTGTACCCTTCGCCCTCCAACCAGGTCCATCTTGCCCAGAACACCTCCAATGCTACCACAGCTCAATCTCTTGACAATGAGGCAACCAAGGATCTATTCACCTTATTGGCAGGAAGCAGTTGTGAAGAGTTAGCTCCTTGCTAAACTCTGATAGGCACTACTGTGCTGAGGGTGTCAAACAGGAGTACTTACTGATGACAATGGACTGTTCTTTGAGAGTGGATAGAGAGAATGAATTGAGAG
This sequence comes from Tulasnella sp. JGI-2019a, assembly GCA_019633535.1. NCBI lineage: Eukaryota > Fungi > Basidiomycota > Agaricomycetes > Cantharellales > Tulasnellaceae > Tulasnella sp. JGI-2019a. Next base: position 46 of record WSUE01000523.1, on the reverse strand, counting down.
GCACTAGATTACAAACAGGTGTTTGCGATGGGGAATCCTACAGCAT
>WSUE01000522.1:0-11257 GCA_019633535.1 Tulasnella sp. JGI-2019a | reverse complement strand
TCTCTACTCCATTTCTCAGACCAAAGCTATAGCCATCAGTAAGTACCCCTGGTTGGCGCCCTCAGCACAGTAGTGCCTATTAGAGTTAAGCCAGAAGCTAACTCTTAACATCTGCAATGTATTGCTCACTCAGGGTTGCTTCTTGCCTCCAGTACTAAAGGAAGGTGTCAGATGCCCACCTTCTGGACATCTTGACCATGTCCAGTGATACCCCTCTTGTGAGGAGTTCAGTAGTGCCACCAATTCTAAAGCTGTGGCTGGTGATGTGACTGTGGCCAATGTGTGTCCATATTGCATTGCACCAGGCTAAGAAGTGCTATTTGGTAAGCCAGGTTGGCTGGTGTGACATCACATAAGAGAAGAGCAGGTGGTTGTGTGCCATCCTGCTGACATTGAGGTGATTAGTGATTAGTGGGGGTGGATTGGTTAAGCCAGACTGGTTTGTGACCACCAGGACTTCACTGATGTCTTGCTTTACTTTGGTGAGTAGGAGGTAGAAGGTCTGGGAGCACCCAGATGGTGATGGTGCACCTAGATGTGATTGGCTTAGGAAATGATCCAGGTCTGCTGCTTTGGAGGAGGGTGGCAGGAGTTTGCCGAGGCATTCTTGGCACTAGAATGCAGTGACAGTGACAGCTGCTACTGTGGCATCTAGCAGTGATGAGATGTTGAGCCACCATACTAAGGAAGCCAGCATTGATGTTGTGATAGCTAGTCAAGGCAGATGTCTGGAAGATCATGGTGCATTGCATTGTACCCCTTTCAGGACCTGGGACAGTGTCAGTGTGCCAAGCCATGGGGCACCATTTGATGTGTGCTAGGATTTAACTGCTGAGATCCGATTTTGCATGATGGATCTGGTGCTTATGCCAAAGGAGGTTGCAGTGAAGGCACATAGGATATCCTCTGCAGCTGGTAACCATTTGACTAGGGGGATTCATTCAGCATCACAGAACTGATGGAAGGCCTGTATTCTGTAGCTGTATTTCTTGATGGTTGATTTGTCAAGGCTGCCCTCCAAAGCCAGGGCTACCTTCCAGGATGTGCTGGGTGATAGATGTAAATGCACTGGCCTGGGATGCCTGGTTGTCATGTGCAAGGTCCCTGTGGTTTGGCTGTTGCCATACAGACTGACTATTGCTGAGTGTGATGCCAGCTGGATCTAGTTGTGTGAGGGTTGTGATGATGTGACTCTGAGTTCTGGGGAGATCAAGATGAGTGGCATGTGACTGTCATGCAGTGATCAGTGGAAGTGGTTGGCATTGGAACCTTAGTTGTCATGCTGGATGCTGGCAGGAAACTTAGGTCATGTGTCACTTGGTCATAGTCAGCACAAAAACATTGGATTATACAAAGGCTGTGGTAGTATAGATAATAATCTGGTAAGGAGGTCAATTGTAGTTAGAAAGGAAAGGTTTGAGTTCAGAAGGTAGATTGAGTGAAGAGTGGTAGCATGATAGTCTGAAGGGAGCAATGCCACATGAGGGGCCATTGGCTAGATTCTCCATGGAGGGCATGTATACTGAAGTGATCCACAGTTGATGGCACATGAGTAGGGCAATGATGTGTTGGAGCACAATGTTCTGGTGCCTGTTTCTGGATTTTCCTTGTCTGAGTGTGCCAATCACCCCCATGTTATCAGAGTGCAGGATGATGTTCTGGTCTGATCACCTGCTGTGGATTAGGGTGAACAGACCTAATTCTATGGTGACCATCTCTGCCTGGCCAATGTCCCTGCCATGTGCTTTCCATCCAGGTCTGAAGATCCAGGCATTCCATGTGCCAGACAGAATAATACCTATGCCAAATGATGTTGATGTGTCTGTCCAGAAGCCGAGGTCTGCTGGGGGTGGAGGGTGTGTCAGGTGGGAGCTGCAAATGGGTTTGGAAAGCTTGGTGATCCACCAATTGACATCTGCTAAGACAGGTGGTGGTGGGAGTCACAACATGAGAGGGTTGTTGAGGAAAGTGAATGATGATAGGAATGCTGAAATCACTGGAAGGTGTGAACAGCCCAAAGGTTACTGCTAGGGAGCAGTGTACCAGCATGCCTGCTAGTTTCTCAACCACTTGTTTGGTGACTTTTGGTGCATCCTGGAACACAACAAGGTGTGCAATGTACTTCACTTTCTTTTCCCCTGGAATCATGACAAACTGAAGGATGATGTCCCAGTTGAAGCCTATGTAGTGAAATAGGGGCATGAATGGATGTGTCTTAGGGATTTTCCATAAGAAGCTGACTTCCTCACTGAATCTGTAGATAGTGTCCTCATCATATGTGAAATGGTACCAGGATAGACCATGTGCTGGGGTGCACAAGAAACAGAAATCATCTACCCACTTGGTGATTGGACTGATGCCCCTTGCTCTGAGAATGGCAGCAGCTGCATCAGTGACCCTGCTGAAGATGCCAGCTGAGCTGGCTTATCTGAAGGCCAAGTGTCATGACTTGGTGCTTAGGACTATGGGTAACATGCAGAGTATTCACTTTGTTTGTTGTCACATACTTCTTGTGGACAGGGAATGACTTCAATACAAGGGTGACTAAGAGAAGAGATACAAGAGGCAAAGTGAGGAACAAGACCTCCTCACTTCCATGTATATAAAGAGACCATGGAACCTAAGAGAACACCATCAGTCATCCAGAGAACATTATCAGTCATCCAAAGAACATTATCAGTCAGCAAAAGAACATGAGAGATGGTGTACACATATGCACAATGGAGGGGAACTGAGATGAGAGGGATACAGTGCAGCCATAACAGATTAATGAACACATACACATTTGATGTAGAGTTCAAGAAAAGACTTAGAAACTAGGTCAGGACATCAGCCCCTCTCTTAGGCATGAGTAAATGCATGCTTGCATGGACAAGTGACTGCAGGATGATGTGTAGGTGAAGCAGCTTCAGGGTGTTGCTGGTGGTACTCAGCTATCAGTTCCTGAGTGTGCTCCAGGTTCTCCACCAGTTCCCAGGTATCTTTGCTATCATCATAACCCTCCCAATAGACCAAGTACTGGAGTCAATTGTGGTGATACCATGAGCCCTGAACTTCTTCTGCCACATATTCTTCTTCTCCTTCAACAGCAACAGGTGGTGGTTCAGCAAATTGTCACCCTGGAATGGTATCATCTCAGTGGGGGGTTAAGAGTGAGATGTGGAACATGTTGTGTATTTTCATCAACACTGGTAGTTGAAGTCAGAAAGCATGTGTCAAAATGGCCTCAATGACTTTGAAAGGTCCTATGTAAAGTCAGCTCTTGCTGTACTTTTAACTGATGAGTAGAAGGGGAGGGGCATGTCTTCCAGGCCTACTGACTCTTTATGACTTGAAGCTTTTGGTGAAGAGGAGATGAGAAGGGTTGGGAGAGACTTAAGAGAGCTGGGATACTAGAAAGCAAATTGATTGCAATGGGGAATCTGGACAAGTCCCCAGAGCTACTTATATACATCTCTGAACACAGCCTCATTGTACTACCTAAAGGAGACTCTTCCTGGACCATATGGTGCTCAGCCTTGCTTCTGATGGTCCTCCTTTGCTACTGCCCAATGACAATGCTTGGAATTTGCCCCTAAGGCTGTGCAAGCTTGCCTTGGCCATGCAGGCCAATGCCTCAGGCTTTCCCCAATGCCTTGGAACTATTCTAATAGGTCAATTGAAGATTGGACTCCTTTGAGAACATTTTACCTCCTTGTGCAACATGAACTCCTAAGGCTGTGCAAGAGTTCTTTCTCAGGTTTCTCAGGCTTGTTGAAGGTTAGCCTATGCTTAGGCTTTGCTCCTATTCACTTGCCAACTCCTAGCCTGAAGCAATGACTGATTGCCAAGTGGTTTACTCTTAGGAGGGCACTTCTCAAGGCATGAGAACTGGATTCACCCACCAGGTGAAATCCAAGACATGTGCATCAAACTTAAACATAAACATGGGGATTGGTGACTTGCATCTTGCATGTGTAGAACTTGAACATGGATATAGCAAATGGCAACTTGACTTAGAGGATGAACACATATGTTGGATGCAAGCACTTAGGGCAAAGTGTGGATGCTTAAAGGTAAACCTGGATGTTGCAGGCAACCCATTATGACATCCTAGTTGTCATGCTGCTAGTTTTGATGACAGCCTGTCAGTCTTGATGTGGGTGGCTTCTAGCCAGACCTTGTCACTGGCCTTGAGCATCAGCATCTGACCATGGTGTTGGTCATAGTGTCTTGCCATTTGTTCTTGGGCTTGCCTTAGAGTAGCTTTTAACTTGCTATGGACTTCAGCTAGTTGATCAGCTATTTCTTCAGCTTTTGGTGATGACTGTCACTTGCTGGGTACATTGGTGAATGTAGGGTTGTAACCATAGTTTGCATAGAAAGGTGCCATCCCTATGGATGAATGGTGCATGTTGTTGTATGTGAACTTGGCAAGTGAGAGGTGATTAGCCCAGTCATTTTGGTGGTGGTTGCTGAAGACTCTCAGGTAGTGTTCTACCACAATGTTGGTTCATTCAGTTTGTCCATCCATCTGGGGATGATAGGCAGTGGAGAAGGTAGGTTTGATGCCTAATCATTTGTACAGACTATGCATTAGATTGGTGTTGAACTGGGGCCCTCTATCAGACACCATTGAAGTAGGTAGCCCATGGAGTTTCCATATGTTATCAAGGAGGAGTTGTGCTGTCACTGTGGCTGTGACTTCCTTGTGTGTTGGCATAAAGTGTGCCATCTTGCTGAGTTGATTGACCACTATGAATATCATGTTGTATCCTTTGGACTTGGGCAGATCCATAATGAAGTCATAGGATATATCTTGCCATGCACCTGTAGGTATTGGTAGCAGCTTGAGCAGTCCATGGAGCTGTCTGTGGCAGGCCTTCATGTGTTGACAGGTATTGCATCCATCAACAAACCAGTTTATGTAGGCTTTCATCAACAGCCAGTAGTAACCTCTACTAACTAACTCCAGAATTTGTGCTTGGCCCAGATGGCCCGCTAATGGCGATTTGTGGTACAGCTTGAGGATTTTGTGCTTGACTTCTTCATTGTCAGGCATGTAGACCTTTCCATCCCTGTAGAGTACTTCCTCCAGCCATTTGTAGGGTGTGTTTGTCACATGGGGATCACTGTCAAAGGCAGCAATGACAGGTGCAATTTTCTTGTCTTCATGTAGCTTCTTCTTCACCATCTCCATAAGGTCACTATCTGCATAGTAGAGCACTGTGATTTGTGTGAACATGTCAGGATTGAAAATCACATCCATCACCTTGTTATCCCCCTCTTCAGGGTGGTGATCCACATGTTGCAATAGGGCATCTGGTTTCCCTGCTTGTACTCCTGGTCAATAGGTAATATTGTAATTGAAGTTCAACAGCAGGTCTGCCCATCTTGCATGTCTTCAATTTGTGATTTTCATGTCACAGGAGAACATTAGGTTCTTGTGATCAGTTATGACCTTGACTGGCTCCTTTGTGCCCTGCATGTATTGTCTCCAGTATTCAAACACCTTGACAATTGCTAGCATTTCTTTGTCATAGATATTGTAGTTTCATTCAGCTGGTGACAGCAATTTAGATAGGTAGGCAATTGGGTGAAGCTTCTTGTCTTCCTGTTTTTGAGACAGGATTATGTCATAGGCATAGTCTGATGTGTCAGCTTCTGGGACATAGGGCTTGTCAGGATTGGCATGGGCTAATACAGGTGCTGTCATGGTGGCATGTCTCAATGCATCAAATGATGCTTGCTCTCTCTGCCCCCAGACAAACTTCACACCTTTCTTCTCTAGGTTGTGAAGCAGCCTTGCCAGTGTTGAGAAGCCTTTGAGGAACCTGCAGTAGAAATTCAAGAATCCCAAGAATGACTGGACTTCTTTTACATTTTTTGGTGCTTTCCACTCACAGATTGCTTCCACCTTCCATTTGTCCATCTTGAAACCTCTCTTCATTGCATGCACCCCTAACCAATCAACCTCCTATTTGTGAAACTCACATTTTCTTGCCTGACAGTAGAGTTTTGCCTCCCAGAACCATTGCAGTATGGTGTGGTTTGTTTGGACATGATTTGGGAAGTTGTTGGCATAGGATAGGGTGTCATTGAGGTAGTTGGTTGTGGAGATGTCAAGTAGTGGTGCAAGTGTGTCATTCATCATTCATTGGAACACTGCAGGTGCATTGCACAGCCCAAAATGCATCACCTTAAATTCAAATAGGCTGAAACATGTCTTAAACACCATCTTCCATTCATCACCTTCTCAGATTCAGACTAGGTTATAGCCATTCCAAAGGTTGAATTTGGAGAAGATAGCTGATCTGCATATCCTGTCCATGATTTCATCAGTATGCAGTAGTGGGTATTGGTCTTTGATGGTGATTGCATTGATATTTCTCCAGTCAACTACCAACCAATTCTTCTTGGTGTCCTTCCTGGGAATGAAGAAGCAAGGTGGCACTACTGGTGACTTTAATGGTTGGATGAACCCTTTTTCCAGCATCTCATCCAGCCATTCCTTCAGTTCCTTGTTTTCAGCATCCAACATCAGATAGGGACCAGCAGGCTTGGGTAGGATGGCATCTTGGATAAAGTGAATGGCAAGATCATATTGTTGGTGTTTGGGGAGTTTTTCTGGTTCAGTATCTGAGAACATATTGAGAAAGTCATGGTACTCTGATAGCACAATGTCAGTGACCTTCTTTTCTTCTGCAATATGCTGGTGTGTGATCTCAGCAGATAGATTTGTTGACATGAGTTCTTCTTCTGGTAGGTTGAACTCCCTATCTTCTTCAATCACAGCAAGGATTTGGTTGGCCTCATTTTCTGACAGTGCATGATGAGGTATAGGGCAGGGGAGCATGGGTTATTTGATGTTTTGTGCTATAATGTCAGGTGGGTGTTCCAGACAGTTGGCCAAGCAGAATGCATCACAGAACATAATGCAGTGATCCCTGAAGTTGATGTCAGGATTATGTTTCTGGCATCATGGTAGGCCAAGTACAAGAGCATGTTTGCCTGTAGGTGCAGCTTCAAGGATGATTTCTTCAAAGTGATTATTGATCCACAATTTAGCTGTGACAACTCAATCAATGATTCCAAGAGGTCAATTGTTGATATCTTTAAGTGTGAGGGGAAAAGGGCAGGGACATGTGGGAATGTGATGCTCATCCACAAATTTTTGACTTATGAATTTGGCTGTTGCTCCTGTGTCTACAAGGGTGGTGGTCTGGAAAATTGCATCTTGGACTTGGAGAGAGGTTGGTAGTAAAATATGCACACTCTGTTTTAATGATAGTGATACAGAAGTGATTGATTGCATATTCTTGTACATGGGGTCATTGTTGGTTTGCATTGATGGCACTGGTGGCTGGTGTAGCTTGTTGTGGTGCTGGTGTGCCTTGTCTCTCCTGGGCTCTTTCTTGATTTCCCAGTCCTCCTCCTGGCATCACAGCTGGGATTCTGATTCTCCCACCCTGCCTATGGCCATCCTGTGGTTTCTGTCATTGTTCTTGTGTCTTTTTGGTTTCTTCAATTACTTGCTGTACCTTGTTGTCTAGCTCAATTGCCATTCTGACTAGTTTGTTGAATCTGAGTTATTGCCAATGGCTACTGATGAGCACCCTCTTGACTCCACTCCTTAGCCCATTGTAAAAGTGTTGCTTAAGTTGGGTTTCTTCCATGTAGCCTAGGATGGAAATGAGTTGTTGGAATTCTGTTGCATAGTCAGCACATGATGTCATGTGGCATAGTTGGTCTAGCTTGTGGGCTGCAGTTCTTGTTTCATCTGGGTTGCCAAAGGTATCCATGAAGTGTATCTTGAATGTGTCCCAGTCATTATACCACATGGGTGCACCCATCAGAGGGTTGTTGACAATCTCAAGTACTGGTTGTGCCCAGACTGCTGCCTTGTTGTCCATGTGTAGTAGGGCATATTGGATGCAAGTGTCATCTGTAATGAACTGCACAGGTTGCATAGCAAAAATGGTACATAGCTGTTGTAGGAAGATGCATGCTAGAGCTCCTCTTTCTCCAGAGTATCTTTTGATCTTTGGAATACATGGGTTTGCAGGTGGTGGTGCTACCAGAGCTGCCAGTGCTGGTATTGCTATGAGTAGGTTTTGATTTGCCTGTTTCAGTTGTTGGTTTAGTTGGATCTGCTATTGGATCTGTTGGTTTGCTTGTTGCAGGACTTGGTTTTGTTGCACCATTTGCACTTGGAGTTGTTGTACCATTGCCATCAATGTGGCCATGTTGACAGGTGGTTGCACTACATTGAATGCAGGGGGAGGGGACCTGGGTTGTTCAGGAGCTTGTCATTGGTCCATTCTAGAATACTAGGCACATAAGTATGACTTTGCCTAATGTCATGACTTGGTGCTTAGGACTATGGGTAATGTGCAGAGTATTTGCTTTGTTTGTTGTTGCACACTTCTTGTGGATAGGGGATGACTTTGATACAAGGGTGACTAAGAGAAGAGATACAAGAGGCAAAGTGAGGAACAAGACCTCCTCACTTCCACATATATAAAGAGACCATGGAACCTAAGAGAACACCATCAGTCATCCAGAGAACATTATCAGTCAGCAAAAGAACATGAGAGATGGTGTACATGTATGCATAACAGAGGGGAACTGAGATGAGAGGGATACAGTGCAGCCATAACAGATCAATGAACACAAACACATTTGATGTAGAGTTCAAGAAAAGACTTAGCAACTAGGTCAGGACACCAAGGCTATGTCAACATAAGCATTATCTTTCCACATGACCACTGTGTGGCATTGATCTTCCAGGTGGATTGGAATGTTGCAGTAGGTGGTGTCCACATCATGGTGGAGCATCAATGAGGATATTGGAGATGACATTGAAGGACCCCCATTCACATGGGAAGTCAGCAGCATTGATGCTTGAGTTGATGGAGGGGTGATCATGGTTGTTGTGAGGGAACAAGAAATCCTGTATGATATGAAAGTCAGTTGTGCCTTGCTTGGGAATGATACTAAGAGGGGACAAGTGGAACAGGCCAATTAGTGCTTCTAGGGCATTAATTGTAAAGGGGCCTATGTATTGGCCTTTGTTAATTTCTTCAGTAATGTAGTTGTCAATTATGCTGAGTGTGTCAAGTGCTGAGTGGTGATTTTTAGGGTGAAGGTGGAAGTGATGGAGGTTATTGATAAGCCAAGGTGAAAACCATGATGAAGACCATGTATGATGTCCTTGAACTCCTGGAGGCCTGCCAAAGAGAGAGCCTTTTCCCAAGCATCTGCTAGGAATGGGGTTCTAATAGATGATATGGCCTTATGTGCCACTGCATCTCTGCATGCCATGACCTCTGTTGTCACAGATGGAGCAAGCATAGTCACCAAGGGAGCAGGAGGTGGAGTCACAGCCAGTGTGGCTGTTGAAGTTATAACATATATGGGAACTGTCATGATGTGTGAACTTTCCAGGTTTGTTGTGGAGGAGCACTGGAGGCTGGTTGAAGCAAGTGAATGTCACCTGGCATGCTTTCCAGTAGTGGCTGTTCATACCACAAATAAAGCACCAGTTATCAGACCATGACTTTTGGCCTGGCTGTGATGAGGGAAACTCAGGGGCTTGGCATTTGGGGTCACAAAAGGAATACTCACCAAAGTCCTTAGTGTCATCAGGGTAGGAGCATTTCCTTGACCAAGGGAGGTTGTCATTGCCTATGGTGGGTCCATTGTTGAAATGATTGATGTAGCTCTAAGGTCATGTAGGTAGGCAACCACCTTGGGTGGAAGGGCAATTCTGTGGGTAGGGTGCTATCTGGCAATATGATTCCCTTAGTGATGACAATGTCATATTGACTTCTTTGGCTTGTGATTCTTGTTTGCATTCTCTTTTGCATTGAGAGAAAATATCAGCATGTATGATGCTCAGGTCAATACCTTCTACAAGGGCCCTTCTCCTAACACAGATGTCATAATGTCTCCAGGTTGCCCATTGTGCATCCAGACCTTCCTTGTTGACAATTCATGGATAGTGCATGAACCAGGGTCCATACATCGATGGTATGTATTGCTTGATCAATGTGAGGTAGCAGAACCAGCCCTGGGTCCAGTGAAGTACCAAGAGTGAATCCTTGTTTAGTGACAGTAGTTCAGTTTGACTGTTGATGGTGAGATGACTGTCTTTGATGGTGATGGCATTGTTGATGCTGCTTTGGCCCAATATGTTCCAGCAATAGGTGTCTGTGAGGTATGATAAGGGAATGTGTGCATTGAAGCCTGACTGAGCAATTTTCCAGATCTTTTGTGGAATTATGTGGATGTTGTGAAGAGTCAGCTCCTTGCTAGACTCTGGTAGGCACTACTGTGCTGAGGGCACCAACCAGGGGTACTCACTGATGGCTATGGATTGCTCTGAGAATGAGGTAGAGGAGAGAATGGATTGGAAGACACTAGATTACAAACAGGTGTTTGCAATGGGGAATCCTACAGTGTTCCCCTTTGCTCTTATATACTAAATTCAAAGGAATCTTCCAGAACATTCTCCTAGCATCCTCCTAAGGCTGACTGATCCCTCCACCATGCTGACTGATACTTTCAGTATGCTGACTGAGCTTAGACTTGTAAACCACTTAGATCTCCTAAGAGAAGTTTCCTTCAATGGTTTGGTGATCCCTTAATATTGGTTTCTCAGACTCCTCAGGCTCAGCAAAGGCTGTCCTCAACCAACACTAACTTCCTATCCAATTAGCAGCTCCTATTGCTGTGTGGTGAATGATTGCTGAGTGGTTAAACTCTTAGGGGGTGCTTCTTGATGCATGGGAACTGGGATTTGCCCAGACACTTGCTTCTTGATGCATGTGTAGAATTTGAACATAGCCTCAGTCAACAGTGACTTCCTCTCTGTGCACATCAATATTTGGACATGTTGAAATGTTAGCTTTTCAAGGTGCATGGGTAGAATGAACAAACATAACAAATGTTGACTTAGGGACTTGGCATGTTTGCAAGGTTGAATGTAAATCAGTGAGTGCTTAACTGGTGTGAAGTCACACAGGGCAAATATAGGTGATGAGGGCAAATACAATATGACATTACCCCCCCTTGACCCTTATCATCTGGATTTGCAAGTTGCTTTTGTTGGACTTGGTATTCTTCTAATTGACTGTCTTCCTGACCTAGTCTTTGTTTCTGGGTTTCCTGGTCTTTCTGCAAGAGGATTCTTCCTATAGAATTCTTCTAGTTCCTCTTGGGCATGCTTCATGGAAGATAAAGGTTCCCAACTATCTTCCTCCTTGCCATAACCCTT
>WSUE01000521.1:0-11262 GCA_019633535.1 Tulasnella sp. JGI-2019a | reverse complement strand
TTCCTTTGAATTTAGTATATATAGAGTGAGGGGAATGCTGTAGGATTCCCCATTGCAAACACCTGTTTGTAATCTAGTGCCTTCAATCTCATTCTCTCTACCTATTTTCACCAGTAATTTAGAGCCATCAGTAAGTACCCCTGGTTGGTGCCCTTAGCACAGTAGTGCCTATCAGAGTCTAGCTTGGAGCTGACTCTTAACACATACCTCATACTCACAGAGTCATCTGATGACCAGCAGATTTGGGACAGTAGAAATGTCCCAAACCCAGCATGCCCATGTTAATAAATGGCCTTTGGCTGAAGTACTCTCATTTCGACAGGTTTCAGAGCATGGTAGTCTTGGAATGCACACCCACCTTGCCTATGATCATGTGGTATTGCATCCTTTCAATGAATGACAGCTGAATATCGAATCCAAAGGGGCAGAAGAAGCCATTGTGTTCAGACCTAGTGAAGTGCTTGGCAGGGTAGTCATAGAGGGTGGTGTCTTTGCCCTTGAAAATAACCTGCTCTTCACAAGTGAGCAGTCCTGGCATATAATTGTTCTTTGCATAGTCACCAATGCAGATAAGATGATGACCAGCCCATGGAGCAGAGGTTTGATGAAGCTGGTTAATCTGGTCAAGGCTGAGTTTGAGGAGCCACTGGCAAGTTAGACTGAAGGATATCATGTCCTGGAGACAATTGATAGATTTGAGCAAGAGTCTTATGACATCCTCAGGCATTGCATCATCATCATCCTCTCCTTCAAGGATCCAAACCCTAGAATTTTTTGACTTGGTGGGTTGGCTCAAGTAGGTGGCATAGGTAATCCTTTTCGAGAGGTTAGCACTCATATTCTGTTTCTGTGTGATTTCATCATATGCTTACTTCATGATTTTGTCAACTGAAACCTTACCAAGTATGTGAAGATCAGCCACAAGGGCTTCTGGACCTCACTTCCTTATCCATTGTAGATTTAGAGCTTGCACAGAAATGGGTCAACACTGGAAGATGTAAGGTCTAATATAACCTGCCATTACCATCCTATCCTATTGTGTGATTATTCACCCTTGGCAGATTAAATCTCGATTCCTGGCAGACCTGTGGACATTGGGGAAAGCTGGGAGAGTTCTCCTTTAATGGTTCTCCAAGGCCGGAAGTGAGTCACAAGCAAATTAGATCATGTGATCTGAAAAAGCCCATAGATGAGTCATGCAAGTCATCCATATTGTGATCAGACATAAGATGGGTTGGAACTGATCACCCAAGGTGTCACAAGTGGACAAAGGACCATGGGACAACACCCTCAGTGTTCAAGGTAGAGAGGTGTAGACAGCACACAGAATGGATAGGCAAAGAGTATAAGAGTTGATATTTGGAAGTGTACAGGAGTAGGGGGAATACAAGATGTTGTGTGAGGAATAAGTCCTCTCACTGCTATGGTATATATACAGAGAGAACACAAGGCTGAGAGTCCAGATGTTTACACATGAGGTGAGTCACAAGATAGAACATGAGGATGAGATGTGTTTGCAAACCATGAGGCAGAGTCTAGAACTGAACATGAGGCAAACCTTCCTTCATCCAGCTTCTTGCCAGATCCCACAGTTAGTTTTGTACTTTAATTCTACCAAGTCATGACAGTTGCCCCCTCTAAGACTGATGAGACTGGGAGTGCAGCACAGGGCAAATTGGTCATTGTGGGTGGGGAGTGTCAGGGTACTGTTGATGGAAGGCTTTGATGAGTTCCCCAGTGTTGGTTGTGTCCTCCAGATAGTTCCAGGAGTTCTCTGACATGTCATATCCCTGCCATTTGACTAGGTACTGAAAGTGAGTCCTGTGCCATTGCAAATCAAGGATGTCTTCCATGATATATTCTTCTTCCCTGTCCTTTGTCACCACCAGTGGCAGTGGCTTGTGACATTGTCCTTTGATAGGGTCTGTTCTTGCAGGGGACAGTCAGGAGACATGGAAGACCAGGTGGATTTTCATTGTGGCAGGGAGACAAAGTCGATATGTGACTCTACTGACTCTCTCTATGACCTCAAATGGCCCTAGGCAACAATGCTTGAGCTTCTGTGAGGGTCAGTTGGTGACAATGGTTGGTGTGTGTGATTGGGTTGATATGACTCAACCATACTTGTTTGCCAGTGTGGTACTTGGGTGCTTGTCGAGTGTGTTCATTATAGAACCATTTGTGTCTTTCCATTGCCATTTCCAAGGATGCCTTTGTCTCCATTCTGACCTCTTGGATTCACTGTGCCATCTCTTCAGCATCCAGGACCTTGGAGTTGTTGAGTTCTTTTGGGGAGATAGATGGGTGACTGGCATTGTCAATGTAGAACAGGCTAAACCCTGTGGATGAATGCAACACATTGTTGTACTGGAATTCAGCAAGGGTCAGCCATTTGTCCCAGTCTGTCTGCTGGTGCAAGACATAGGCCTGTAGGTACTGTTCTAGTAGGGAGTTGACCTGTTCAGTCTGCCTGTTGGTTTGTGGGTGGTAGGCAGTGGAGAAGTTGGGTTTGACCCTGATGGATGTGTAGAGTTGTCACATAAATGCTGAGTTAAATGTTGATCCCCTGTCTGAGACAGTGCATAGAGGGGTACCATGGTGTTTCCAGACATTGTCTAGGAATAGCTTGGCCATTTGCTTTGCAGTGATGTTCTCATTTGTTGCAATGAAATGTACTTGTTTAGTGAAGTGATCTACCATGACTAGGATTGTGTTGTGACCCAACTTGGAAGTGGAGAGTTTGACAATTAGGTCATACAAGATGTCTGTCCATCATCCTTCTGGAGCTTGTAATGGTTGTAGTGGCCCTACTGGCTGCTTGTGGGTCATCTTCATCCTTAAGCAGGTGTCATAGTTATCAATGTAGGAATGGACGTATCTTGTCATTGAGGGCCACCAGTAGTCCCTTGAGATCTTCTCCAGTGTCCTGGCCCTTCCTGGGTGTCCTGCTGTGATTGCATCATGCCTTGATTCTATGATGTCATGCTTGATTTCTTCATCATCTGGTATGTAGACCATTCCTCTGTATGTCAGGATCCCTCCTGTTAGGTTGAATTCCTTGAACTTCTCCCTGACAGTGGCTGGCACTTCTTGTGGTTTGTGGTGGAAGAAGGCCAGAATGGCTGCCATGATTTTGTCATCAGGTAATGCTCAGCAAATGTGTGTGGTGATGTCAATGTCAGAGAATTGAGTGGCAGCAATGTGGAGGAAGTGTGACAAATCAAGGATTGGTTTGAGGGTTTCTACTCCCCCCTGTGGCTGATGGTCTGGCCTTCGACTGAGCAGATCCGGGCCTGCCTTGATACCTGGTCTGTAGACAATTTTGAAGTCAAACCCAGCTAGGAAGAGACTCCATCTGGCCTGTCGATGTGATGGTTCTTTTGTTGTCAGGAAGGTCTCCAGGTTGGCATGGTCCATGATGACAATTGTGACTCCTACTGCTCCTTCAAGATACTGGTGCCATTCCCTGAATGACTTGTAGATGGTGAGCAGTTCTAGGTTGTATATGTCATAGTTTCTTTCAGCTGGTGATAGTGACTTGGATGAGTATGTGATGGGGTGGAGGTGTCCATCTGTGCCTTTCTGGGAGAGGATTGCTCCTCTTGTGAATATTGATGAATCAGTTTCAATGACATATGGTTTGGTGAAGTCTGGGAATGTGAGGATGGGGGCTGATGTGAAAACATCCTTGAATTGTTTGGACAACAACTCTTGTTTCTCCATCCACTTGAATGCCATGTCTTTTCAGAGTAGATCCATCATGGGTTGTGTGATCCAGGAGTAGCCTCAGATGAACCTTTGGTAGAAGTTTGCAAAGCCCAGGAATACTTGAATGTTGTGGACATTTCGAGGGGTTGGCCAGTCCCTGATGGCTGCGATCTTGGCAGTGTCTATGTGCATGGTTTCACCATTGATGATAAACCTGAGGTATTTGATCTCTTTAAGCAGGAATTCACTTTTGGAGTGATTGGCCCAGATGTGATTGTCATGAAGGTGTCAAAGTACTTTCTTCAGGATACAATTGTGGTCCACCCTGTTCTTGGTGAAGATTATGATGTCGTCCAGGTAGATGACCACCTTGTGGTCAAGCATGTTGCTGAAGATGTCATTCATGAACAACTGGAAATTGGCTGGTGCATTGGTGAGCCCAAATGGCATGACAGTGTACTCATAGTGACCATAGCGGGTTCGGAATGTCATTTTCCATTCATCGCCATTGGTGATTCTGACATTGCTGTAGCCTGCCCTGATGTCGATCTTGCTGAAGAACTTGGCACCTTGTACTTGATCCATGATCTCATTCAGAAGTGGGAGAGGGTACTGGTTCTTGACCATCATTGTGTTGAGGTTGTGATAGTCAATGCAGAGCCTGAGACTTCTGTCCTTCTTCTTGACATACATGATGGGTGCCCCAGCTGGCAACTTGGAGGGTTGGATGTGACCTTTGGTGAGATTCTTGTCCAGGTAGACTTGAAGAGTGTCAAGCTCTACTGGAGACACAGTGTAGATTTTCTTGAAAGGGGGTTTGGCCCTGGGTACTAGGTCAATCTTCAGGTCATAGGACTGTTGAGGGGGAAGGACTTGGGACTCTTCTTTACTGAAGATATCAAGGTATTCATGGAATTCAGAGGGGATGACATCTTTGGGTTCTGGTTTGGGCTTCCCAGCTTGTTCTGCCTCTGCTATTCATGCAGAGTGCAATTGTCCTGCTGCAATGTTGAGTGACCTGGTGTCTTGATACCAGAAGAGCCCTGAGTCTACCGCTTGCTTTTGAGCTAGTTTTAGTGTGGGGCCAGAGATGAATGTGATGCTGATGGGGCTGGGTGTGACTGGCTCTTCATCTTTGTCTTCTTCCAAGGTGACTCTCGATGGTCGAGTCATCTTGGGTTCTTGAGAGTCCACCCTGTATGCATCTGCAGGTGTGAGAAGGCAGGAGTTAGACAGAATTTTGATGAGAACACCATTCAGTCCACTCCAGTGAGCAACCACTCAATATGTGGTGTCATATTGTATTTGCCCTCATTGCCTATATTTGCCCTATGTGACTTCACACCAAGCAAGTGCCTGCTGGTTTACATTCAACCTTGCAAAATGTGCCAAGTCCCCAAGCCAACATTTGTTATGTTTGTTCATTCCACCTGCACATCTTGAAAAGCCAACATTTCAACATGCCCAAATATCTACATGTGCAGAGAGGAAGTCACTGTTAACCAGAGTAATGTTCAAGTTCTACATGTGTGCCAAGAAGCAAGTGTCTGGGTGAAGCCCAGTTCCCACACATCAAGAAGCACCCCCTAAGAGTTTAACCACTTGGCAATCATTCACTGCACAGTGATAGGAGCTGCTAATTGGATAGGAAGTTAGTGTTGGTCAAGGACAGCCTTCGCTGAGCCTGAGGAGTCTGAGAAACTGGTATTAAGAAATTGCCAAACCATTGAAGGAAACTTCTCTTAGGAGATCTAAGTGGTTGCTGATGAATGATTGGGCACTTAGTGCCAGGAATAGGTTGCATTGGGCTGTGAACTTGTAGGCCTTCTCTCCTCTTTTCTTGCCATCAAATCATTCTGGGTTGGCAACTTTAGGTCCTTTCTGTCATGACCAGTGTGGAAGTGACTTAAGGAGCAGAGCAGTGACTAACAGAGAAGTGCCTGATGGACAGGTGGAAGCAAAGTGGACAGAGTCCTGGCATGTCCTGGGGACACATGTTGCAATTGTTCTATTCTATTCTATTCTCTGTGCTGACTGAGATGTTCTATGGCTGAGTGATACAGGTTCCAATTACTGTATGTTATGAGTCAGGCTTGTAGAATTTGCTTAAGTAGTAAGCAAAGTGAGGAGGACTGTTCCTCACTTCGCCTCTTGTATCTTGTAATTCACTTTACTCTCACCAAACTCTTAGTGTGCACACTTTGAGTATTCTGAACAAAGTCACTGACAACCACCTTGTGGTTGATAGAAGCCAGACAAAGAGCAACTTACAATGTCCTCTGCTGAGCTATGAAGACATGACAGATGCTGAGTCATGACATTAGGTGAAGTCAATACTACATAACTCACTCTAAAGAAGAAGAGGAAGCACAGATGGAAGGACACCACCTATTCGACATTGATCAAGAACAACCTCAGCAACAACCACAACACCCTATCCAACAACAAGAAGAAATCAATGTGGAACAGGCAGGACCCGCCCTGCTAATTCAGATGATGTGGCAACTACAAGAAAAGATGTGCCAACAACAGTCAATGATCAACAGTCAAAACACACTCATCCAACAATTATGCAGCAACATGCAGAACATGCCCCAACCCATCATACAAGTGGCAGCACCCATCATAAACATTGCCCCCCAGCAGTTACAAGCAGCAAGAGGGGATCTGAAGGCCAACAGTCTGGACATGTTCAAGGGAGACCAGGGGCCAGCAGCATGAACATTCCTGCAGAACTCCACATTGGATTTTCAACTATGACCCAATGACTTTCCCAATGACAAGCACAAGATCCAATGGGTGCTCCTAAAGATGACTGACCAGGCAGCAAAGTGGGCACAGCCTATCTCACAAGAGGTGCTCAATCCAAGCCAACCTCCCTCACTGAGGTCAACTAACTGGGTGGAGTTCAAACAAGAATTCAAGCAAGTGTTCTACAATCCTGATGAAAAGAGGATGGCAGCCAACAAACTGATGCAGCTAAAACAGAAAGGGTCAACAGCAGAGTATGCCTTGGACTTTAGGGAGCTGGTATCTATCCTTGGGTGGACAGAGCAGATGCAGCTCATGCAGACATTCTATGCAGGACTGAAAGACCATGTCAAGGACGACATGGTCTCACACACTGAACCAACTACAATGGACAAGCTCATCACCCTAACAGTCAAAATCGATAACTGACATCATCAATGAAATCAAGAGAAGAAGAATACAGGCTGGAAGCCCCTACCCCCTTGCAACCCATCAACCAGGACTTTCATACCAGCACCATCAGTGCCTACAGGAGGGGATGGAGATGGATTGGGGCCTATGGACCTGTCAGCCAGCAGAGGGTTCCTGTCCAAAGAGGAAAGGGAGAAGCATATGAAGGCAGGCACATGCTTCAAGTGTGGGAGGAAGGGACATCAAGCAGCAATGTGCAGAGTCAAAGCACAAGTAGCTGTGACAGCTGAAGAAGACCACAATGAGGAATCCAGCTCTGGCAACAAGCAGGAGAAGAAGGAAAAGAAGGGTTTTCAGTAAAGCCCTCAACAAAGGTTGTGCCTTTGAGGGCTGTGGTTCTTGAGTCTCTGCTACATAATCATGCCACTATCAATACCACACTTTCTGATGAAGTTGGTGTGCATTTAAAGATATAGGCAGAACTCAAAACCAACATCACAACTTTCCCCCTTCTCCTAATCGACTCTGGAGCTACCTCCACATTTATCAACCATTGTTACATCAAAGAACATGACATTAAGACAATGAAATGTGAATTCCCTATGCTGATAAGGGACATCAATGGACAATCACTTGGAATTGCAGAACAAGTGGTAGAAGCGACTATGCATATTGGAAATCACACCAAGAAAATCACCTTTGATGTCATGCCAACAGGATGATATGCAGCAGTGCTTGGTATCTCATGGTTGTGAACCCACAACCCAAAGATCAATTGGGTTGAAAACCAAATCAATTTCAGGAGTGCACACTGTAAGATGAAGTGCTTAGAAGACAAAGAGCCAACTGTCATCATGGCTGATGAAGAAGGATGATGGAGGACATCAGTCTCCACAACCCACAAACACAATGATGAGGAAGAAGCAGAAGTTATCAATGCGATTGAGGAAGGTTGCAGTCTGCTGATAATGGGACCTAGGCCATGCAGGGAGTGTGAAGGAGTATGAGTAGACAGGATGCCCCTCTCATGCTGGGCATGCCTGATGGAATGGCAAGCAGAAGTAATCACATATGTGACAACAAATGCTGACAAACCCAAGCCAAAGAACCTATTGGCACAAATTGCTGCCAAGCACATGGAGGAAGAGAAACCAGCAACCGAGATCATGCCAGAGGTCTACCATGACCTACTCAATGTATTTGACAATGCTAAATCAGACACCCTCCCTGCACACAGTAAACATGACATCACCATCAACTTCATACCAGACACCATGCTCCCAAAACCAGCAGGTCTCTACCCCATGTCAGACATGGAGAACAAGGAGATGAGGGGGTGGCTCAATGAAATGTTAGCCAAGGGGTTCGTCCAGCCATCCAAGTCCCCAGTTGCCTCACCCTGCTTTTTCATCCTGAAGACAGACTCAAAGAAGAGGCTCATCATAGATTGGAGGAAAATCAATGTGATAACCATCAAAGATCAATATCCTCTTCCACACACAGATGAAATCATGGACTGCATATGAGGATCAACAGTATTTTCGAAGTTCGACCTATGCAATGGCTACAATCTAATACAGATCAAGCCCAGAGATGAGTGGAAGACAGCATTTAGAACCCGATGGGGACTCTTCAAGTTCAAAGTGATGCACTTCAGACTATGCAACACACTGGCAGTATTCCAGCAGATGATGAACAAGGTGCTAGCACCAGTACTAGATGTCAATGCAACAAACTACCTTGATGACACCATCTCCTTTGCTGACAACCTCCCAGTGCATGTCGAAACAAATAGGAAGATCCTGGAAAGGTTTAGGGAGTACAGGCTGTACTGTCAGGCATGAAAGTGCACATTCCATGTGGAAGAGACAGAATAGCTTGGAGTGCACATCAACAAAGATGGCTTCAAGATGGACCAATGGAAGGTGGAAGCAATCAAGGAGTGGAAGGAACCAAGGATGGTGACTGAAGTGCAGTCTTTTTTGGGGTTCCTCAACTTCTATCAACAGTTCATCAATGGGTTTTTGAAATTGGCAAGACCACTGCATGACCTGGAGAAGAAGGGAGTGGGATTCGAGTGGGGACTGAAGCAGCAGGAGAGTTTCGACATGCTGAAGGGAGCAGTCATGTTGGCACCAGTACTGGCCCATGCAAACCCAGGACAACCCTACATGGTAGAAACAGACATGTCAGACTACACATATGGAGCGATATTATCACAGAAGCAGGTGGATACACATGAACACCCAGTGGCATTCCTATCAAAATCCATGCTGCCAGCTGAATGCAACTACAACATCTATGACAAAGAGATGCTCACAATTGTCAAGGCACTCAAGCATTGGCAGCAGTACCTGCAAGGAACAGAGGACCTGATCCATGTCATTACTGACCACAAGAACTTACAGTTCTTCAAAGATGCAAAGATCACAAACTGTTGACAAGCACACTGGGCAGATCTCCTATCCCATTACAACTTCAATATCACCTACTGCCCAGGTCATCAATCAGCCAAACCAGACACACTATCTCAAAGATCAGATCATCAGACATCAGAGGGGGATAACAGCAAACCACATAAAGTCCTGAAACTGGAGAATTTCACAGAACTAGCAATGTTGTACCAGTCAGATGCAGAACTCCCAGAGCAGATCAAGGTGATCATCAGGCACAATGAGGCATTGACACCCATCCTAGCACACCTTGACACTGATCCAACCTCAACAAGCACAGAAATGAAGAAGAAGTTCAAGGAGTACATGATGGAGGAAGGAATCCTGTTCAGACAAGGAAGGATGTATGTGCTGGCAGACAACAAGCTGAAGAAAGGAATATTGGAACTGTACCACAACTCGATGATCATGGGTCACAGAGGACAAGCAGCAATGTTGGAACTAGTGTCAAGGGGTTACTATTGGCCAGGACTGAAGGCGTATGTCAATCGCTATGTTGAAGCTTGCAATAAGTGCCAATGAACAAAGAACTGCCATTCAACAGAACACAGACACCTGAAACCACTACCAGTACCTGAAGGACCATGGCAGTCCATCTCCTACGATTTCATCACAGACCTGCCACCATCAAAGGGCTTCAACTCGATATTCGTCATTGTCAACCACCTAATGAAAATGGCACATTTCATACCTACAATGAAGGCAGTAACAGTGTAAGGCACAGTCCAGCTACTAATTGACAATGTATGGAGGCTGCATGGGATGCCAGTGGACACAGTGTCAGACAGGGGAACACAGTTTGCATCCAAGTTGGTCAAGGGAGTTTATGAAGCACTAGGCATCAATCCCACATACTCCACAGCATATCGACCACAGATGGATGGACAGATGGAGCACACAAATGTGGCCATGGAGCAGTACCTGCAGGTTTTCATGACACATTGACAGGATGACTGGGCAGACCTCCTTGCAATGGCAGAATTCTCCTACAATAACACCCATCACTTGTCAATCAATGTGTCCCCCTTTTTTGCAAACTATGGATATCACACAATGTTCACCACAAATCTGTCAGCAACCCAGTCATCTCCCAGAGCTGGAGAAATTGTCACCTGACTTGTGAGTGTTCAGGCAGAGCTTAAAGCAGCAATGAAGATGGCACAGGAACGACACACACAGGTCTATGACCAGAACCATGTGGAAACCCCAGTGTTTGAAGTAGGAGAAAAGGTGTGGTTGGAGGCAATGCATATCAAGATGGATCAACCTTCAGTAAAACTGGCAGCAAAAAGGCTCAGGCCTTATCTGATCACAGCTATCATATCCTCCCACACATACCAACTTAAACTCCCAATGACAATGAAGATCCATGACATCTTCCATGTAGCCCTCCTCACAAAAGTCAAGAAGGACACTATCAAGGGAGGGGAAGTAGAGCTGTTGCCACTAGTGGTCATAGATGGAGAAGAGCACTACAAGGTGGAGAAAGTCATCAACTCGCATTGGCAGAACTGACAACTACAGTATCTTGTCAAATGGGTCAATTACAGTGAAGAAGAGAATTCATGGGAACTGGTAGAGAATTTGGAGCACAGCACATTCACAGTTTCGGAATTCCACCAACTATACCTGGGAGTGGCATCACCCATCAATTGGCCACTTCCATCTTGGCATTGTACTTGTCACAACAACTAGTCACTCCTCTACAATGCTTTTGGAGGGGGCTGATGTCACAACCAGCATGGAAGTGACTTAAGGAGCAGAGTGGTGACTAATGGAGAAGTGCCTTGTTAAGAGTTAGCTCCTTGCTAAACTCTGATATGCATGACTTGTGCTAAGGGTGCCAACCAGGGGTACTTACTGGTGACTGTGACTTGTTCTTTGAGAGGTAAGAGATGAGAGTGGATTGAATAGCACTAGATTACAAACAGGTGTTTGC
>WSUE01000520.1:0-11270 GCA_019633535.1 Tulasnella sp. JGI-2019a | reverse complement strand
GCTTTGCAAGGATGAATGTAAAACAATGGGCATTTGCTTGGTGTGAAGTCGCATAGGGCAAATGTAGGCGATGAGGGCAAATACAATATGACAAACATGGTTGAAGTCTCCCAGTATTATTGTTGGTTTCTTCCCTTTGAGTTTTTGGGATAATGTTTGGAAGAACTCTATGGCCTGTATTTGGTTATTAGGTGCGTAGATGTTTACTGCTTTAATGACTTTGCCATTTAGCCATTCAAATGTTATCATTTGTGCTCTTCCTTCTATCAGAATTTCATGTTGGATAGAGTCTTTTCCTCTTGTGAGGTTTAGGTTTTTCTTGTTCAGGATTATGATGGTTCCTGCCCTGTGTTGGGTTCCTGGGTTTGGGAAGGCCCAGACATCAGTGTTTTTATCTTCGATTTCTTGCAAGGCTATATTAGACTCGTAGGTTTCCTGGAGGGCTGTTATTCCCCATTTGTTTGTTTTTGATATCCTCATCAGTCGAGGTATCTTTCTCTTATTATCGGTTCCACCACTTCTTCTGGCTTCTATTGCACCAGATCTGCAGATTCCCCTGATATTTAGAGTAGCAATGTGCAGTGCCACAGATGGGCTTTGACACATGGTGCTTCTTTTGCTGGGATTTGAGTTATCTTTATCCACTTGCCTTTTTGGGGCCTTCCTCTCTGACCAGCTATCAGGAGTAGTGGGTTTCTCTAGTAATGACATCCCATGAAGCGGAGATCCCTTCACTCCTTGGGACCTATGCTTGTTTTGGTTATTCATTGTCATCATTGTTTGTTGGGTTGTTGGTGTTTAATCTATACCAGGGGGTATAGATTCAGAGGGGGTTTTTTATTCCTCTTATGGCATATAAGTGTTTATACTCCAATAGCTTCTCAACGTGTCTTAGGAAGCTATTTGTGTGCCTCGGTTGTCGTGGGCAGTTAGATGCCTTATATTTCTTGTACTCAATATTTGTCAAGTGGGTATAGACATTATAACATTTGTTGTTGTTATTTATTCCTTAGAAATTTTTACATGGTTCGGGGGCGAGTCATGTTGTGTGCCATTTTTGCAAATAGTATATTCGTTGCTATTATACATTGATATATCTTGGCTATAGATTCTTCTGAGTTATCAGAGGAGTCTTTTTAAGTGGGGCTGTACAGCCCTCTTAGAGTTTTTAGGCTCAGATCTAGGGCTCGTATATGACTCGGAACTTGGTTTTCGTTCGTTGTCTACCCCATCAGATATGGTCATCTGGGGTATTCTGTATAGTCATTGTTAAGAGGACAACAGTATAGGATGATGGCTGCGGTCGTGAGACCTGTGTCATCGTCCTTTCGGTTGGACTTCCACCATTTGGTTCTGGGCGGTTTAGATCGAAATCTAATCCCATCCGTATAGTAGTTTTTTTAGTATAGGACATAGGGGGCGGTAAGGCACTAGGAACATTTGTGGTAGTGTCGTCAATCTATTTCTTCGGACGCGCGCCGCATGTCGTCAGCGCAGCATTGGAACCATCATGCAATGAGCCGCAGTTTGCCATCACTGCAGGCAGTGCTAAGCTAATCAACCTTCGACTTCCTATGTCGTACATCTTGGTAGAGTCATTGCCTCGCAGCCCCACCGCGCACTTGGTGAAAACTTCAAGAACAATTGATGCTGCACTGTCAACACATACACGATTGTGGCATCCACAGAAGGCTTGCGGTCAGCATGAATGTCAACCTCACGTTTTTCACTGGATTTCGAACAAGTGCATCCCTGCTATCACCACGAGCCGAAGTTTGAGTATGACGTCAGCGCTTGCAAGTGTTCTCCCCGGTCCGAACCGGGTGTAAATACAGTGTCAGATCAGATCAATTGATTCAACTATCAAGTCCGTTCGATATGAACAATAATGGCAACGATTTCAGCATGGTTCCCGCAAGGACAAGGCTGTCACCGAGGAACGTATATAGAGCTATATTTAATTGGTGTCGATGAAAATTTCCGTGTAGTCTGGGTGGCATAGTGTCCGAGATTTTGACAGGCGACGATAATACGTGCGGTTGGATCGCGGTCACGATCGACCTCTGGACACTCCGATATAGCTACAAGGATGGCGAGGAATTTGCTCCGAGCCATCAACAATGAATTGATCAGAGTTCCGGATTAAGGTTGGGATATGGGGTAAGAAGATGGGCCAAAGGAAGTGGAGGATTACATGGGTATAAGAAGGGGATAAGGCAAGAGGGCATGGCTGGGTGCCGTTCCCTGCAGGGCAGGGTCTGTCCATCATATGCATGATATATGGCACGTGAATGATAAAGTAAAATATCAACGAGGGCACAGAAATTCAGGTTGGACCGGAAAATCATCTTATCAGTGGAGAGAATTGTCAGTATCCAGCATGAAACTGAGAGCGCTCACCACTAACCTAACTATGTCAGGGGCCGCAGCATTACTATATAAGAGAACCTACTTGGTTTCTTGCATAGTCGTTCGCCTGGAGTTTTGTCCTTCGTCCTCGCGTTTCGCTCGTCGATCGGTGTCCGAAGTGCTGCAAAGACTTTGGAGAAAGCCTACAAAACCCCCAGCACTCTCGTCTTTGATGCAGCTGGTACAGCTGACGAAGCAGATGTTGAAGCATGAGCAATACGAGCGCAAAAAGGACTTGACATCTCTTGAACAATTGGTAGGACAAATGGTGCAATCGCCGGTGCAATTAATGGAACAGCAATCAGGATCCTAGTTGCGCGTGGTCAGCGCCGGGCAAGAACTGCTGAACATTCTCGTGGGACGTGAAAGCGTGGACTTACGCATCCACCACGAAGTCTCTTCGCCAGGTTCTGGCTGCTTTCTCCCTCTGACTTCTTCAGCGACATTATACTCGATAACGCTGGCTGCGTTGTAATGACATCGACGCCGGTGTCGCTGGCGTGAATGTCGATCATTTGGGATTGGGGGTACATATTCAGGACTGCGGATGTGTGTTGATGAGAGTGATAAGGGATGTGGTGAATAAAGCAGATTGGTGAGATGTAGCAGTAACATTGCCACATATATACCCTGTAATTAGAGCGGTTCCTACAAAGGCCAAGACGATTCACGGGTCAATACGCTCCATCCAGACTTTCTTCGAAGACAAATGCGACAAACCCATGCTCCAAAGGTCGTAGAGGATATGTAGAAGCACGAGAGCTAACCAGGTTGGTAACCTATACGAATGCAGTATATTGCTTCGCAGGAACAACAAGGTAGGCAGGGGCGAGATGGTACTCATCCGAGCATTCTATCCTGTGCTAGTCCAAAAGCGTGAAAACGTGAGGAGATGGCCATATATAGTTCAACAGGAGACAGGCAAATGGGAGTCGGTGCTCATGAGTGTAATCAATGATGCCAGCCGACCCTGCATGGTGCTTCACGGGTTAGCCTCTGTTATCCGGAACTTGCTGTGGCTTGCCCTTCTGGTGAGAAAATGACCTATATCAAGCGCCCTGAGCAAATATCCCGAGGGTTTTAAAATGATCTAGTCAAGGGCAAGAAGATATACTCGACCAGCTCAAAGAGTATCACGAACGGTCCAGTTTGATCTGAATGGCGAGAAACGGCGAACGTGGGTGCCTTTGAAACCCACTCTTCACCCGCGGTCGCCTCCAGGCTCAGCCTTGAGGAGGAGAGGCCCTAGATTTCGGGACCGCGTTTGAATCTCAGATTGCTCTCGAAGGCTTCTGGCAAGCCCGACGAGCAATCTCTCGCATGATCGATTGTGAATCTCATCCTACTTTTTTCTGGTCCCGAACCTGAACAAAACCTTATGTCAAGCATGTCAAAGTCGGACCTGGAGCTGCAGGGGATGGATTTAAGTAAGTCTGGTATAAGACTGGTGTACGTGAAGTGGGAGACGTGCAAAGGGTCGTGTCCGAGCTACACAAGGACGGCCAACGTTATGTTCCGTTGAGGGGAATTCTGCTTGTTAATGTTTATATTTAAGTCCGTCTCCCATCCTGGGTAGAGGTATTGCGACCTGGCTATTAGGAGCCGATCAGACGCGAAGACATAATGCTATATATATATATATAGCTGTCATCACCAATCAGTGCCACTCCTCTGCTCCACCGCACCTTAGTCGCTATCATAAGCAGCTTTTCTGCACACAGCGTCGATGTAATTTTGTATTTCTCTCGAACCACTCAGATTTAAGCCGCCGTCTCAAGCCGCTGTTTTTGGGATGCTATCACTCTGATGGCCTCAAGCTTGGAAGAAGGGTAGTTGCTCTCCAAGTAGCATGGAGCCAGCCCCAAGGCGACTGGAACTCACTAGCCCTATTGAGGCTGAAGTGATGGACCTGTGAGTGGAAGACTTTGCCGATCAGCTTGGCGTCAAAGAAGTTGATTGATAAGGGTTTTTTTAGGACCACAGTGGATGGGCGAAAACAGAAAAGCGAGGATAGTGTGCAAGTTATGGGTAATAAGGCTAGCATTTTCAAATGATGGTGGATGGCCATCGATATCGAGTAATATTAAGATGCCGAAGCCATTTGGAGACGTGCTATCAATTCGGTATCTGCTTCCCAAGTAGGCCACAGATGTGGGCGAGATGAATCTCGAGGGAAACCGACCACCTTTGCTGCTCTAAATGCGGGGTCTTTCAGTCATCGGTGATCTGCTTTCGATGGTATGTTGCTCTTCCAACCAGTGGACACGTACCTGGACAAGGCCATACCCTTTCAAACCATTTCAGAATGGGATAAATCTTCAGAGCTACATCTACAGCAAAGGTTAAAGATCGGTCCAGGACCCAAAGCTGCAAAGCGCTAGATCGGGGAAAACAAAGTTATCAAGAGGAAATAATCTATGAAACGGAAATCCGCTGACCGTCCAATCAGATTCATCTGCCACCACATGAGATACGGACGCTTGACCAGTAAATAACGCGCAGGACTGTGTTCAGTGCCCATGATCACTGGCATTTTTTTT
Source organism: Tulasnella sp. JGI-2019a (assembly GCA_019633535.1). Lineage (NCBI taxonomy): Eukaryota > Fungi > Basidiomycota > Agaricomycetes > Cantharellales > Tulasnellaceae > Tulasnella sp. JGI-2019a. The sequence continues at coordinate 6,321 of WSUE01000520.1, read as the reverse complement.
TTTGTTGTAAAAAGAAAAAGAAGGAATTTGGTAAGTCGTTCAATCAATACCACCCAAGACCACGTACTTTGAAGTTGATTCGCCACGTTATTCTGATGATGCACTATTTGAGCGAGTGAACTATCAGCGAAGCACTCAGGATTACAGTTGGGAAGGTCTCACGCCATTGCATGGCCTTTTCGCGATCGAGTCGCGAGAAGTCCACTCCACTAATGAAAGCAATAACAGGTTCAGAATTGACATTGGGGGTGAGAGTCATTGCGGTTCAATAAACTGACCTTTGAGGGTGAGGAACATACCGCCGGAAGCCTCCAGTGATGAACATCCGTATGCTATTGTTAGGGCCATCTAAGAATGGGTAAAATTCTGGAAGTCTCAACGCCCCAACTCACGTGAATAGGTTCTCCCGAGCCTGTGGAGAGACGTACAATTAGCTAAATTTATCACAGGAACGGGCGTCCGTTACGAGGGATATCCAAGTAGAGGCTCACTTGATACATTGTCGCTTTCTCACCATCACAGGTATGCTCGTTTAGGGCTTCTTCGATGGCTAATGATTCCATCCAAGCCCGCATGGCAAAATCTGCATGATTGTGTCCAGCCAACGCTAGCTGCTCAGAGGTGAATAAGAGCCCTCCATTCACGTTCCCGTTGAGGAATGAAATTGGTGCCGCCTTTTTTATCGCTGCGATCTGTGTTACGCACGTGTACCAGAGAAGCATGGTGCGGCCGTGTAGTGCCCATGTTGACCTGTATACAGAAGTTGTCTATTGTACCCACGGTGAACCTGTTCAGGGGTGGGGGGACTCACTCTTTCCCTGAGAACGAGACATCCACTTGCGGTCGCGATGCGTATAGCTCCTCTCCAGGAAACAATACAGCATACTATCCAATAAAGGGTCAGGTGTGAAGGTAGAGGTTCGGCTGATCGTGAACGGCATTGCTCCAGAAAACCTTTCAAAAACTCACATTCTCGGGATTTGCAGTGTGCAGATTCAACTGCCGTATGCCTCGCGCCACGCGTGCTGTCGCGTCCCCGCTGATCAGAGCGATAGTGCTCCACACCAATCTGCGCGCCTCCTCTTTCTGTATTTCCGCCAAGCCCGCTTCCGGGTTCCACTGTGGTGTACTCAGCCATAAAGGTGTACTCTTTTGAGCCTCTGAGCTACCCGCCAACGATAGAGCGTGGCATGGACACCCTTTCGTTGTCCCCACCCTGCTCCCAGAGAGTCGCGTCGCCCGAGTTGGATTATTAACGGACCTATATAGATCAAACGGTGTCTGCTGAGTGGTTGCTTGGTACTGAATAGCAGGTCGTAAGGGTTCAATACTCCTGAGGAAGAATTGAACATGGCCTTGTGATGCGAGATCCGCAGAAGGGCCTAGATGCTGGTGAAGCTGGCCATCTGGGTTGAGTCTACCGAGTGCGGGGACCATTTTTGCCTTGAAGGTGGCGGTGCGAGGATTAGATTTATCGAGAGTCTTGAGGCCGAGGACGTGGACGACATTATCAAGAATAATTAGGGACGATTCAATGCGATGCGGGCTCGAGTCTCGATGAGCACTGTACTCATAAAGGCCGAGTATCTACTCATGCAGCACGAGGGGGCCAAGATGTTAGGTTAGGAATGTGAACGAGTGTTTGCAGGATATCTTGGACTTACCCAGGCGGCTTGAGCCAAAGGTGTGTCGATCCAACCCGCATTATAACTGGCATCGAAGGCCGCTTGCGCCAGCTCTCTCAACATAAAACTCTTCCTCCACATCTTCTCCGTCGCATCAAGCATCACAATATCACTCTCCACTCCACTTCCCATAGCCTCCTGGCTGGTCTGAAGTAATTTCAAGTACGCCAAGACGGCCAACACCAGAGCGGGCTGCATCGTCTTCCGATAGTCTGGATGATGAAACTGACCTAAGAAAAGTGGGACGTTGATGAAGGAGAGCCAATTAGAAGCGATCTTGAAAAAGTTATACACGTCGTTGGAGATTTCAACCGCAGCGTCGTGACGCGAACTATGCCATGGGGAGGGCTGAGCGGAATCCGACGGTAACGATAAGGAAGTTTGGTCGGTGCCATAGATATAGAGCACTGTATCCCACCAGGTCTCACACGAGAAGTGGAGTGAAGGTTCCCTGACGATGGTGTTAACGTTCGTGTATACGCTTTGCTGAGTTCGTCCATGCCGAAAGTGAGATCCACTGTGATCGTTGACGATATGATGGGGCTCCCACACCTGAAGATCGCTAGTTGGATTGTCGTACCAGTAGGTGATGGTACCTTCGAGTTGGTCAGATGCATGCCATCGCTACGAGAAAAGTGATTCGTCATACCCACGCACAGCGCCTTGTATGTGGCAGAGTAAACCTACCTGCTCTTCACCATCTGCCGACCAGCCCGCTGTAAATAGCTGCATATAGGAGCTTGAGGGAGGCGGCGCCCAGCTCGTCGTCGTCGGTTCTGTCGTACTGGGAGTCGGTGCGTACGTCGATTGGCGTCCAACTCCATGTTGGTAAGTTGGATACGCGCTGTAACCACTGTTATTTTGTGTGGAGGACGACGAAAACTGAGATGAGGAGGAAGATGAGGGCGGTATCAACCCAGTATCGGGGCTAGGGAGAAGTAGATTGTTCATAGGGGGGCGTGTGTCCATATGAACTCTCAAGGTCGAATTGGAGGAGATTTCGGAGATTGGCGGGGAGAGGGCTCTGGTTGTTGAATATGCAGCGGTAGCTACTGGCTGAATCTCAGCATCCGACTCTTGTATCTGGGAGACGACTGGGGCCGTGGTCGGTAGCTGCTGGGCGATAGACGCGGAACCCAGTGGAGAAGCCTTCTGCTTTCGAACTTGTTTCTTTTTCTCGAGGGACGCCGTGGAACGACTCGGGCCTCGTATTCTCCCTGGATGTTTATCTGGTCCTCGTCGCCTGAGGACCTCATAAGAGCAACTCGCAGCATAGTCACGTTTACGGCATCCTGAGCAGCTAGGCCGTCTCCCATCGCAACGAGTCTTCCGTAGCCGGCTATAAATTATGGAATCGACATATCAGGATCCATGCTAACGCAATCGACAATTCGGAAGAGGGGCTATAATAAGTTGAGTGATTGTAATACTGTCGCGTCTCCTTCGGAGATGCTCTCAGTGGGGAAACGCTATCAATACTGTCCGTCCGATACATCCTTGAGATACCGAGCTGGTCGAGCTATATCTGCCATGGGCGTTCGTGACTGAACCGAACACAACTGTCCAGTGTTGTTGGGCTTTCTGTAAGAGCGGAAATAGAGAATATACACCTACCATGGTACACAAGCTACCTTTGTCAAGGAGACCCCGCCTACTTCTCGGAAGGTTTGATCGTTGATCGTTGGTTGAAGAAGTTCTGATGTGGCATTGTTCGCGGGTAAGATGGGCCGCTCTATGCCGCTCTGCGGCGTCGCTGGCGGTGCTTTAAGCTTGGGTTATTTTGAGTTATGTGTAGATGTGTATTGTGCGTCATCACGACATACAAGCTGTATGGCACTTGGGTCAATGCCATCTGCCGTCGATGCCGGGGGCAATGATCGGACCGGGGTTTGGTCAGGATGGAAATTCGGCAGAGATGTCTGAGCCGGAGCTGAGCCGGTTTGCATATGGATGGTTGATTGGATGTATTATCTTTCAAGTGAACTAGTAGTCTCTTTGGGTTGATGATAGTGCTGGACTTTTGGCCACATGACAACGTGTAATTCCCAGGAAGAAGCATCACTGTCGCAATCCGAGAGAGTGTCAGTCACACACGTTAAGCCAGTGTTAGTGAGAACATATTCAAGGAATGGGGCGAAAGAGGGACCAAGAAAGCGCGGTGCTCAGCGGTCGGTTGATCTATGTGCCTTGAGAACCTAAGGCACCTTCTTCTCGGTGGCAATAACAAATCACAACATTCTTGGCACGTTACCCCAGTTACAATCTCAATCACCTCAGTAGCCGTGTATTGTGACATTACCTAATAGCTTGCGCTCTAGGGTACATCATATGCACCATTTGAGCTCTACCACACTAGTAGGTAACAACTGGTAGATGACAACCTAGCTTAATAACAGCGCCTTTAGGTCAACTATAAATTCGTGATGAAACCTCGCAGGGAGGCGACCTGAAAACTGAATCTGGATATCTCAATCTTCGTCCAAACCTCACAGTAGGTCGTTGGAGTTGTTGGGACCTAACACGTGATATGGCTATCACGGAGATCTTCGCGGTATAGCTGTATTCTCCTAATATTAGTAGAGGCGAAATAGACCTTAAAAAACGATAATGATTGACGTATCTATGCACGCGATCATGAGCGGTGTCGTTAAGATCGTTCAGGACCTTCGGACCATCCTGATGGGCGTCCAGAATCCTTAAGGTTACCTTGAGGTGGGAGTCGTTACGGTGGCAAGACAATTTCGATCGCCATGTCTAATGAATACCAGATACTGAGCCGCGTTCGAGTCGTTGGACAGGAACCACACCAGTGAGATCGAAAGCATGGTGTAGCTTGACCAGATGATTTCAATTGTGAAGATGTAACGATCCCAAAGACCGCAGCTCTCCGGTGCATCAGCTCGGATCGGTTAGCTTGATGTTGGAAGGGTGTGGCGATAAGAACCTTAAGCATCAGGAATTAATCGAGAAGTGGATGACTCCTATATCAAGAATGGTGAGGCTCAACATTCATGTCATGGATCCGGCTTTGATTTGAGCTCTTCCTCATCTTTGTGCCGCACGTTGAACGATTCAAACCCCAATATTGCTACTAAGACAAGTAAAAAGCGAAGGGTTACTCCAAGTTGCCTCGCTGAATGATTGTGATATCATCTACGTTGGGACATGTAAAGCGCAGGTTGGCCCAGGCTGCAGGGATCCAGGCTGGGGGACACCCATTAGAATACCACAGTTCAATGTGGAGCTTTGGAAGGTGCTCCAGCGAGCTGAGGCTTTGGGAAACCTCCTATAATTGATTATACTTAGCGATAGAGCATGACGCTTGTTTGGCACAATGCTCACAGTAGTAAACAATGTATGGCCCCAAAGTCGCTCCAAACTCAAACTTTGGAGTTGTGGAAGGTGCTGACCCATCGCGCGAATAGTGGCTTGCAAGTTGGTCCAACGATACCATCGGAGCGTGACGTGAGTAAGAGGACCTGTAGAGGTTGAGACGGCCCTCCAGACCTGTTCCGCCTGCACACCATCCATTCCACGAAGCAGCGTTAAGGATTTCACTGGTTGACCCGGAGCGAGTATAAGTAGCTCCAAGCCCATCGCGCTGATTGACCTCAGTTGTGGAAGATTCGTCTGTCGTAGCCCTCCTTTTCGAGGAGCGCGCCCCATGAAGAGTTTGCCTTTCTGAGCCGTCTCCTGCTGTTGTGAAAAGTATGTCGATTCATCCTTGTCGATTTGGAGAGCCTGTCGCATGGCGTCAGAAATGCTGATTAAGATCGTCAAATTCGCGAGATCAGGTCGATCACGCAAAGTCCGCAAAAGAGGCCAGATGCTTTCCCTGCGTTCGAGGGGAATGGTGATGTGTGTGTACATGCGGTGTTCGAGAACGGCTCGCATCGTGCGGCATGTTCGCACCAGAACTGTCAAGTCTCCTTGGTCTAGATAGTCAGCGATCATAAGGAAGAGCTCTACGGCAAGACGTAAGAACGGGGAGGGATCCGGAGGAGGGTCCGCCTTTTTGAGAGCCGTGTTTGGCACCAGCAGACGACCGTAATCCCATAGCGCTGCCATGCTGCATGTTATCCTCCGAATCTAGGACCAAAACGTCAGACTCTTCGTTGTTGAAGTTGCAGATTCGCTTACCATCCTAATGTCCAGTCGAAAGATAGGTCCAATGAATGGTCACGATTCGTCTTAAATATATTTTGTTCCGTTGTTGGGCGCTTAAAACCGGGACACAATCACCGCCGACTCCCCTGTTCGACTGTGTTTGATTACGTCATACGTGGCGATGCTCGCGGCTCATCTCGTGAGGAGACAATAGACTTATTGCTTTTACGCGGCATTCCTTTTGTTTCCCGGCTGTGTTATAACTTTCTGAAAATGCTTGCTTGCATTTCTGATTATGAATGTGACAAATGGGACTGTGACTACTTCTAGCGGTTGCGATAAGCCTGCGTTCCTATAGTTAGAAGTGAGGTCTTGCTAAGCAATTGAAGAATGCAGTGAAAGGATGTGATGCGGCAAGGTATTCGCGACGGAGTCTTGCGAATACTCGCCGCAACTTGAAACTTAGCCCATCATCCTCTCACTGCGGCATCGTCGGCATATCCTTGCCGTCCCTCTCTCTCTCTTTTCT
>WSUE01000052.1:44297-166746 GCA_019633535.1 Tulasnella sp. JGI-2019a | reverse complement strand
TCCAGTACTTATGGGACAGCTTAATTGAGTCACATCAAGGTACTCTTCACTGGGTTGCTGGTATAGGATGAGGTGTGCATGATGATCAGCCCCTCCACTCAATGATAGCATAGTGCTTGAGAGTTGGGGGTTCTAGCTGAGCACAGGGGCTCTTCAGTGGCACATTAGCTACTTGAATCCCCCAGCCAGGTCCTTATTAGACACAAACCCTATGTGGGTCACACCACATGTCTGTCTGGGTGCAGAAATCAGGTGAAAAACCCTGGTGAGCTGTATGGGTGGCTGCCCGTTGGCGACCCTGGGATGGGTTTACTGGGTGCAAACCCTGGACTGTTGTGGTTTCCCAGAGACAGGGACCCACTTCGTTTGTTAGGAATTCCCATACCCAGTCATCAAAAAAAAAAAAAAAAAAATGAAGATCCATCCTGTCTTCCATGTCTCCTGCTTGTCCCCTGCAAAAGACAATCCAATTACTGGGCAACACTGCAAACCACCACCACCAGTTGTAATGAAGGATGGAGAAGAGGAATATGTCATTGAGGATATAACTGACTCATGATGATATCAGACTCATTTCCAGTATCTTGTCAAATGGCTCAGGTACAACACATTGGAGAACTCCTGGAACTACCTGGAGGACACAATCAATGCACAAGAACTCATTGATGCATTCCATCAAGCATACCCAGAAGCCCCTCATCTGCAAAGGCTGAATTGCCCTTCTCTTTGATCTCAGTCTCATCAGCCTTAGAGGGGGCAACTGTCATGACTTGATGAGAAGTCCAAAGTCAACTGTGGGAATTGGCAAAGAGCCAGGAAATGGAAGGTTTGCCTCATGGGTTGGTTCTCAACTCTGCCTCATGGACTCTGACTGTGCTTCATCCTCATGTTGTGTCTCCTGACCTGTCTTGTGATTGCCTCATGTGTAAAGTCTGGACTCTTTGCCTCATGTCTCACTTGTATATAAACTGTAAGCAGCAGGAGGACTTATTCCTCACACAACATCTTGTATTCCCTCTAGTACCAGTTCATATCCAATTGACTCTTATACTCTCTGCCTACTCATTCTGTGCACCATCTGCACCTCTCTACCTTGAACACTGAGGGCATAGTCCTGTGGTCCCCTGCCCACTTGTGACAGAAAGTGGGGAAAAGAAGAAAAGAAGAAGGGAAATGCACAGCAATGAATGATAAGTCCCAACACAACAGAACACCACCCAGACACCAAGGCCAGATCTCATCTCCTAACTCCTCTGCTGCAGCTCAACTTCCTCTGCCAAGCCTGAAGGGATGGCACTTACTTGAGTCACTGGGACAAACATTTCTGATCTGGAGGCACCTATGACAGAGTATCTCTGATAGGAGAAGTCAAAGCCCAGGATGCATGCTGCCTTGAGGTGATTGTGGGAGGGGGTGAAGATGATGATGCTATTGTACTTAATGAATTGAGGATGCCAGATGATTGTTCCTCAGCTGAACTTGAGGACACCAATGACAAAGACCTTTCTGAACACAAGAGACCTGTCTGGGTTGCTGGTGGGGCATAGCTGGATGCCAAGGAATGGGGGGATGATGTTAAAGACAATGAGGAGGACAATGAGGAAGAGTAGGAGTAAGGGGGAGAAGACAAAGATGATAGTGTCAATTTCCCATTTGGGTATGGCAAAGAGTGATCATGGGAATGTTTTTGACAAGGGGGGGAGTGGCAAGGAGGAGCATGTGGAATGGAAGGGGAATGATGTGTGAGTTCGATGGAGAAGAAATGGATTGAGCATGTGAGAGTCAATGTCAGCCTTGACTCTGGTGCATGCAGCACAGCATCTGTCAGGTATGATAGGGGAATGTGGGCTTCAAAGCCATTGCTTGTGATTTTCCAGATTTTGGCTGGAATTACATGTACATCTGCAGAGGCTTTGAGACTGGGGATGATGTCTGGGTGGCAATGCCCACTGCTGCCTGGGGTGGACAGCATCAGGCCTGGTCTGCCAAAGATGTTGGATGATGACCTGGAATGGTGAGACTGCAGTAGTGGTGGCAATCATGGCTGCATCAATAGGTTAGCTAATGGTGCATGAAGGCATTAGAAATTGGTTCATATCATGTTTTATATAGCTCAGTATGTGTGTGCATGTCAGTTCATTATTGCAGGTGCTCAGGTCAACTGAACCCTACTCACTGTTGGTTGATATTTTGAAGAGGCGGCGCACGAATGGATGATGGATGTGAGTAAGAGAGATGTATTCACTTAGTAGCGATAAGAGGGTGGAATGGAGAACTGAGACCGGCTCAGATCCCCCTCCTTATATACCCTAGGTCTACACAGTTATTCCCAGGCTGCGGTTGCAGCTTCTATAACTGCGGCTTCTACTTCTACTACAGTTGCCAGCTGCGACTTCTGCTGTGCACTGCGGCTGTGGCTTCTATCTAAGAATAACTATTGCGGCTTCCAACTGAGTCATGCAAATGAGTCAGTCCGGCTTCCGGTTGCTAAATATAAATGCTGCGTACTATGGAGCTTATTAATGGTGCTGCGGCTTCGAATGACATCATTGATGACATCATTGATAATTCTTAAAATGTTAAGTCTGTTAACTCCGGTAACTCCAATGTTGCCGGTTCCTGAGTTAGGTCCCCGTCTACAGGGTTCTTGATAAGATCACATGAAAGACCGAAATGAGCAGTTGTCAGCAACTAACCATGACAGTGCAGCATGGTGGTTGAATGGATCTGCATGACATAATAACAGCATGATTTATGAAGTGATTTGTGAATGGAAAGGGTGTGCTCTGAGGATGTCAAAGGCCAACATGATATTGGATGATACTGGAACAGCAGTGGAAAGAGAGGGTCTTGGGCCTGATAGATTATAGTGGAAGGATCTGATTGGTTATGAAAGAGGTAATGGAATTGCAAATAGAGGTGTAAATGATGGCCTCATGGAGGGAATGGTTTTTGGCCTGGATCATGGTGCTGTGAACAGATTGGCCTGGATTACAGCATGGTAAGGTAAAGACAAATGATTGAAGTGATGATCAGGTACTCATGATACGATATTGCATATGCTCTAATGAGGCTGCCTGGATCATGACATGCAAAGTGTGTGGTTCAGTGGTGACTTGATATTGGGGGGAAAAACCAGGGTGGATAATGGATGTGTGATAGACTTTGGGCTTACTGATTGGGTCATGGTTGCTTGGTCCCTCAGACACTCTATCCTCCTGGAGCCTGCATCTGAAGTCTGCAAGCAGAGTTGGAAGACATTCAGCAGGAGGCATGGCCTCATTGTGGAGGTTCAGCACTGGTTCCCTTATGAATCTTCTGCCTGCTCCCCTCCTGATGGGGGCTTGGTTGATACCTCCCCATTTGTCATTCTTGCACTTGGTGTCTTCAAACCTGTCATCATTGATTGGGCAATCTGGTAACTGGATTCTGCCCACTGCTCCTTGGCCTCTGCCTCTCCTGGCAGCTCCTCTCCTGGGTGCACCACAGCCTCAGCCTCTGCTGGCAAGGGGTTCATTGTCATCTTGGTGACCACCTCTGGCATCCGCTAGGTCATCATTCTGTCCTGCCCTGATGGGCAGGGGTTGCTGTTCCAATGCTTGCCCCTGGCCACAGCCTCAATACCCAGCTACCAGGACTGGTCTGTGTTGAGCTGGTCTTCTGATTCTGACTGGGCAGTCCATTGCTGAAGTATTTGACCAGAATATCAGGTAACAGTTCAGAACTATCGGTCAGTTGGGAATGGATTATTGTGATTTGGCATGGGCCAACATTGAGAAAGGAGTGTGGTAGTAGAGATGAGTAACAACTGTTTGATGTTTCGAGATCTGCAAATCTCGCCAGTGAATGACTAACACTCGATTAGTTTGAGGAGTACGGAGAGGTAGAGCTAGATGAGATACTCGTTTGTACGTGTGTGTTTACTCCGCTGTCGCGAGCCGCCGTACTAACTCCGTCAGTGCTCACAAAACGGGGAAACCTGAGTGGTTCCTTGCACATCAGATGTTTAAAAGTCTTATTAGGCCTTCTCACCACCTAACCGCTCGTTCACAATTGATTCCCCTCTAGCTGGCATGGTTAGAGACGAGATGAATTATTTAAGCGTCACTTTCGTTGGGCGCTAGATGTGGCCACGCACTGGCGCTGATTGATGGCTACTTCTCTCCTAGGATGCCAACATCATCGTACCCCCTTTTGCCTTCCAAGTCCTCCTTAGGTAAACTATCTGCATTGAAGAAGGCGGTGACTATTACATCCTCTCACTTCCATACAGACGACACTAGCTGTTTGGTGCACGGGAGGAAGCGCTATATGGCCATGCCACCAAGGAAAGATCCCTAACTCTTCAAATGTCCAAAGTTCATCACCATAGCCTGTTTACAAACGGAGGAGCGATCGATTCCCGCTCATATTGCGAAGCACTTGACTCTTGATATCGAATCAACGATCCTATTCTTTTGCGACGCAATTCGGTGGCCTTCTCTCAACAGTTCATCATATTTTGAGTAGGACCCGATTCACTGGGTGCTAGACATTTGCAGCCACGTCGCCCATGCTTTACTCACCACCTATTTCCACTCATTTCACCCTCTCTCCCTTAGCACCACTGCCTTCGGCCTGATCCTTCCCAATGATACCCTTGAACGTCACAATCACACACCGTTTAATTCCCTCTTTTCGTGCTCATACCTTCCCCATCAAAAGGGTGTGTGCCGTTCGAGAGGGAGCAGGCGATACTGGAGAATGCACATCTATCGCAGGCAACAGTACAAGCAATCGTAACCTTAGATTTTAGGTCGGCAATTATACTTGAACATATTTGTGGTGATAATGTGCATTATGGCCCATAGATTAAATTTCGAGCTGCAAAAAGGGGCGAGGGCGAGCACTCTCAGCGGTTTGCTGAGAAAAGCAAGTGGATAGTATGATCGTCCAGATCAGCAATCGAGCGCAAGTAGATGTCGATCATCATACCGATGGTCGTGGTACTGTCTAAAGTACGTATGGATTGACCTCCTGGAACGGGATTGTTGGAAAGTAGCGCCTGAGAACTTGACTCGCTTGGCACCCAGCTCCGATTCCAGACGTCCGAGTGGTCATTCGGTCCAAGTGTTTTTTCCAGTCTAGTCCAGTCCTATGAATTCCCCTTTCGATGTTGCAATGAGATTGGTGTTTGAGGCATCGGCCGCCGTTATCGTTGCACACACGTTGCCTCCTTTGGGGAGGGGGGCGAAGAGAGTTTGAATCATTTAGACAATCCTTTCGGAGAATTGAAGAGAGAATGCCGAAAATTATCAGCGACTCGAGTCATGTGCGGCAAAATATTCGTAACAGCAAGAGGTATCTTGTAGACTTGTTTCTCGCTCTTAACGCGGTCGTATAAATTGCGTACTTGGGGAATCCGAGACAAGTTTCATTTCCAAACTAGAGTCGTTCGTTCAAATTACCGATAGCTGCGGGATACGGAATGTGATCGTGTTCTGCATTCAACACAATGATTCATCGTTTTGGCCCACATCCAAGTCCGGGCACCAGTCAGATGGGATCCAGTACCATTTTCTGACGGGATTTATATATCGGGACGTCAGTAGTTGTCCAGCTTAATAACTGCAAGAGGTCTTACTACGCGATGCGTTAAATGTTTGGTGTCCCCTAAATGCCGTAACCAGAGATACGGACCGTTGGCCCTAAGCACCAGTTGAGTAACCTCTACGAGTTAGATGAACATACAGATTAGCGGGTCAATCTGGGATAGAGTTATAAGCCATCAACACGTCTAACCATTACCAGTCCCGATCCAGCTAGTCGATATCTCTAACGTGGAAGGATCCAACGACCAGACTTGAGATGATAACTGCTTTTTTACTTCCCGCTTACATGCTTGTCGCACAGCGTCTGGCGTACTTTCAGAGTCAGAGATAGGGACCCCTTGAAGTATAAATCCTCACCTTGACCGCAGAAGCTCAAAACCCAAGGGATACTCTCAGCACCAATGCCAGTCAAATAGCGTCCTATGCCTAGGTATTCGTTGGTCTCGAGAGGGTCATCCTAGGAGAGGGACAGGCTCTGCAATTTGACACAAATAAGCTTGAAAGGAACTCACGGAAACGACTTTCATAAGGGATAACCCGTCGGCGTGGGCGCGATATTCTACAATAACTCCTTCGGTTGGGGCCGTTACAAGAGGACACCGTTCGAAAGTCACGTCGGTGATCCTAGGCCTGGCACAAAAGCCCAGGACCTTCCCGGCAAGATCGCTAATTTTGACACGACCAACCATCGGGCTAAAGATGTAACATCACTCTCCAGCTTAAATTCACCAAATTTCGCACTCACTCACAGAGCGGCAGAGCGAAGAGGGGCAGCAGCGGGTGGCTCCGGCACATGTTCCACTGGCGCAAACCGCTCAAGCGCAGCGAGTCGCAATCGCTTAAAGTCTGATTGAACATTGTCATCGAGCAATGAGTACCACCTCAGAGCTGGGCCCGCGAGGCACATCTCGAACGCATCGACCAGCCAATCGTTATCTCGCTGTCGTCCCTGAGCGTTGGCTATCCTCTTCAATGCTTGCAGAAAAATAGTAACATCGTCACCGCCACGTCCTTGGAACGTAAGCCGAGCGTGATCGGCTCCATCCCGAAAGTTATCGCCCATGATCGAGGTCGCGTTCACTGTAAACAGTGAAAGGTGAACGGTCGGAATAGTTGCGGTCCGCGAAGTATTAGGATATAAAATGGCCCCTTATTTAACGACTTACAAAAGTGTCGGACCTTTAATTGAGTTTCTAGGAAAGTGGTATGTCTCAATGGAGATATAGCTTTGGAAGGGTATCCTCTGCTTTAATTCTGACGTCGACTGCCACAACTGGCTGCCCTGTCCGAAGGCCATTTTCCAAGTATTCGCCCCGCCGTCCAACGTGTCCGCCAAGACAAATGTAAACATCGACAACTTTCCATCTTGCAACAATAGGCAAGGCCAAACTCACCATTAGTTCAACCGTGGCCCTTCACTTCAAGTTCGATATGGCATAAATCCAATACATTCCTATTACGCTAAGACTGCGCTCATCAACGGAGAAAAAAATGCCTTTGTTGGCCTGGCAGAATACCACGCCCATCCCTGCTTGCAAAAGCTCGCGTTTGACGTAGGCTACAAGTACCCTATATCAAAGCTAATTTGATATTGTAGAATATTGTAACTGACTCACTCCTGGAATATCGACTGTGCAATCGCATATCGAGACGAGTCCGAGATTAGAACGGCGGTCCATGAGTCTGGCGCCGATCGGGCGGGTCTCGTCATCAGTGGGGTGTGCTACCTCTTTGTTTTCGGTATTTTGAATCGGCACCAAAACTCTCTCCTTGCAAAGATTGGTTTCCCAGCTACGATCTGGCACTAGAGGCGGTTGATGACGCTCTTTCCCGGTTTAAACCAGGCATGTGGGCTCCTAAGCTTCTGTATAAGTATATTGGCTCACTTACTTTTGGGGTTCTCTTGATTTGTCTCTGATTCACGGACCAGTACCGGCTTGTCTTGAAATAAAACATACCTTTGATCTGCATGATCTCGATTGTGTGCTCAAATCGAGTGCTTCCGCATACTCGCCTACTAGGTATAGTTTACCCCCGGGCCCAAGGCAAGGCGAAAGCGTCTGTATTCCAAACTCGTAAGCCATTCTCTCCAGCCCAATTTTCTAACGCAGATTGGTACGGTGAAACACCTTCGATGATGTTAAAGTACGATAGAGCACCGCGAAACAATTCGCGCTGCAGGTTTGGAAATCCCGAAGTGTTAATCAAATTCATATAGGTTTCGAATTGTTGGCATGTCAGCAGGTTCCCTTCCGTAGATGAATCTAAATCCTTACTGCATCGCAACATTTTGCTACACTCGTGATATTACGGGCGTGATATTGTCGACTACTGCGGTAAACATTTGATCATCATTGAGAGTACTCGCCTCTCGCTCTCACATAACATCTGGATGACCCAGACTTACAAGTCTCGCTAAAAAGATAGGCTTCCCGCGCAGAGTATGTCGCTCATGCCTAATGGGGTTCTTTCAGTACAACAAGGATGTCGCTCAAATCTTCGTCTATCACTCGGTTCAAAAGGGGTTAGTCCGTCTGGGGCATGGTGCCATACCTGTATCGACCCGAAGTTGCTAGTTGGGCACCACTTCACAAATCCTCACAACAGGCGCAGATGCTGAGCAACTCGCAGGTGTACGGCCTGGAGTTGAGTGACGAAGAGATGGAGGCAATTGACACTCAGCCACACAACGGTCCTCCCTGTGCCACAGCAGACCCGCCATTTATCGAAAAATTTCCTGAGATTCAATGTCGAAGGCCACATATGCGAATGACAAACGTCAGTTATACAAAGCGCAGCAATGAGCTGTCGATATCAAATGAAGTTATGGGGTTCAAGGGGGAAAATGGGGACGAAGCTGGGTCTCCAAGGGTCTGTCTCAGGTTAGATCTCCCTGCACGCGAACAGTGAAACGCACAGCATCCTTCGCCACACAGGGTCAGCTCCCAGTGGACCAGGATCAGATCGATCCAGGGTAGTACTTCGCAAGCCAGGTCTGTCTTCATGTCGGGGGTGGGCGGTGAAGTCTGTGTATGACCAATGACGTAGTCAGCGCATGATTTTTGGACCCTGGTCGTGAGAAATATCATTGACAACCAGTCGGTTCCCCCTCGCGTGGTAGGATAGGGCGTGGATGTGAAATCGATTCTATTGAAGAATAGACACAGATAATATAAGGAGTATGTTGATGGAGAGGACCAACAACCGAGGTCATGCTTCTTTGCATGCAATCACTCCAGGGAGGATAAAGTCTCGCTCCGCTACGGTACAGCACCGGAACTAGCAAATAACAGAGTCACTTCTGCCCTTGAGAGTTGTGGATGGGCTCTGCATCTTGAGAAGCGACACTGCCTACAACGGAGTGTTTTCTTTCGGGACCCCGTGGAGAGGTGGGGACATACTTCTGCCGGGATCAACCCTCCACATGATCTATAACATTTCGTGAGTGGTTGACGTTGTTTTCTTGCTTCGACAACGGCAGTACTCCATGGCATACAGTCTGACGCAAGTATTCAGCGTTATGGAGGCCAAAGCCTCCATCTTGGGTCTGCCAGATTTGTCAAAGGTCTCCCTGGTACATTCAGGGTGAAACCTTTAAGCCTTTTGCTACTACCAGGTGGATGGTGAGAACCGCGGGTTTTAAAAGTCCATTAAACTTGTCTCTTGCGTCCGACTCGTCTACGGTTGAAACAAATCCCGAAGGGGCCCAATTGAATTAACTATTAGTAAACTACGGAGTATCTTGGTGGACGAGGGCAGACGGTTTGTTCAATCAAGATAAGACAAGCTTCGCTTCGCTGCTGGTGCAGGGGTAGAGCTGGTAGTAGTGGTATAGAGTCGGTGGCCACACTAGAGAACTGCAGCCCTCTGGCGAACACTCACTGGGTCGCATCTGGAGCTGTGACATCATCCGCGACAGAGCTTGCCTCCGAGCTCTGACCATTGATACTACCGTTACCGTCAGACCTGTATTAAAAGAGCCATCATCTTTAGTGATAAATCCAGAAAAATGAAGGGATGGAAGGGAGGTGAACTTACGGGCTCCCGACATGTGACCCAATGCTAGCACCGACGATGCCAGCACCAGCTGCGACTCCAGCCACCTTCGCGTAACCCTTCCAAGCCCCCTTCCCGATCGCCCTGTCATACTCGGCCGTGCGGATTTTGGCGTTCGCAACGTGCATTGGGTTAGGAGTAGGCGCTCCCTTCTTTGGTTCGAGCAGATCTCGGTCATGTTGCTATCGAAGCCGCGGAGAACATCAGGTTCAGCGGGTGCAAACTAGAAGGGGGATAACAGAAAAAAGTCATGCTCACTCTGATACCCTTGATCAGATTTTGCGTCGTTTCCTTAATACTTTTAAATGCATCCTTGTCGGTAACGGGGGTCTTGGAAGAGATATGAGCCTTGGATGCTTCGTGGAGGACAGTGAACTCTGCAGTAGTGGCGGGACGTATAATCTCCCTGATTATTTTACCGTCTTCTACTGTCTCTCGGGAAATCCCCTTTATAATAGATACGACGGCATCATGAAGCGCCGGAGTGAAGTCCAAAGAGAGTGGAACGGCTAACATGGGGGACGCGCACAGCGCGATGATCAGAAGCGAAAGGGGCATCATCATTGGTGGAGTATGAAACTATGGCTGGAATGGGGAGCGATCGTGTAGAAAAGAGAGGATGATGCGGATTTGAAAGCATACCATAGGCCCAGAGGGCATTTTTATCCTTCTTACTAACCGAGCGCATCAACAAGCGCATCCTCGCTAACGGAAACGGGACAACCGATGGGACACGTGACTGTCCGTCGCCGTTTACTAGTCACTGGCCTCAGTCTCGAAGCCTAGGTTTGCGCACCTCGAGTGGCACTCGTCTGACGAGAGTACCCTAAGACAGAGTAGCTTTGTTACCCCATGAAAGTTCAAGATATGGCCATCAAAGGGAAACATTTCTTCATGTTCGTCATGACACATGGTACCCCACGCTTGTGAATAAAGTCGCCGTAATAATCACAAGCGGTCGCTTGCTTTTACTTGCCTCAGCAACGGTACGCTTCCCGGTTGTTTTTGACATCGTGTAATTGGTGGTGATTTTGGTCGTGGAGCAAGAAGCGGAAGGGGTACTCGGCGCTACCTGACCCATGGCTTTTGGGTTCCAAGCTGCTAGGAGACACCTAGCAGCTCCAGAGAATGTAGATAGATTATTATTTTTCAGTCATACGTCGTGGTTTTATGACTGGGTGGATAGCGGGTGGTGCATGATCGGCGCGGAACAGGGACAATAAACCCTCGCCCCACCATAGATAATCGGCAACGTAGCGTCGCTGAGTGTTGGGAACGCATTCATCAAGCCATTAGTTGTTGAGAGCAGTGAGCGAAGTACTGGAGGAAGCCGATCACAGAAGGAATGGACTTGGAGGTGGCGAAAGATGAATGGGACAGTGGCGTTGGTATATCCATGGCGGTGCTTACTGCCGTCCCCAGGTAAAGAGCCAGCCTCAGCATGGGTTTGCGATTTCCTTCAGTAGAAAACTGCGCAGAGGACCCACTTATGGGGTGATGAACATAAAACCATGCCGAGGACCAGACGGTAACTAGAAGTTGTACGACGTATACCTCCCCTCTGGGTAGCATCCCCGCTTGCAAGATTCGAAGACTTCGAAACTATCTCAAGAATTTCGACGACCACGGTGGGTCATGCTGTCAGGTTCATTGAATGAAATGAAGCGGTCGGACGAAGTGTAGTAACTTGCACGAGCGCGAACAAATCGATGCTGTATTAAGTCAGTTCACGTGCCAATTAAGCATGCCATACTCGTGTGACCAACTCTGTCAACCCAATATCCTAAAATGAAGAACTCGTTAGTTCCAGAAGGATGAGCAGATATGGAGAGCAGAAAGGAATGAGTAGAATACTGGGAGAAACTAACTTACCGTGGTATTGAACTGATATACTCCGACTAACACGGTAGCCGTCGCCGCCCTCAAACCCCACTTGGCCATGGGCCCAATCACGGGAAACTTTCTCTTGTCGAGATAATCAACAACGACGGAGTCGAAACCGATGTGTGAATGGATGACAAGGGACATTGCGAGCAAGCCATCAACGACAGGATGCGGCGATGACGACATGGCAAAGGCGCTGGCGGTGAGAGGAAGGAGAGCGACGGATAGGAGACGCTCGAAGGCCCAGTGATGCGAGCCATGAGACCTATTAGGTTCTGGAAAGGTGGTCGCATCGTTTACGGACCCAGCGAGAATGGCTAGTGGAGCAATCATGTTGTCGATTCCATGAGATGGCATATGCATCGTATGATCAAACTTACGGCCTCCAGGTATGTATTTATAGGGATCTGGCCCCGGTGCAACCACGCCTTTGACTTGAGGGCCTGAGGGGTAGATAGAGTGGACAATGAGAAGCCCACTCCCACAGGTACAAAGACAACCTGCTCACTGGTATGTAGGCGAGCCGACAGGATTAACGGACGAGAGGCAATCTGTCTTGAGAATAGTCTTGTAGCGACAGATGACTGTCGGAATATCATGCTCGAGCTCATTCCTTGTTTCTGAAGTATGCGAAGGCGGGAAGGTCGGTTGGGAGTGAAATAACCGGCAGAGCAAACCGTGCGATCTGTTGAGTGGCAGCAAATAAAGGTCCCAGCGATTTTACAATTGACATTATGTCCTTCTGCCTAGACCATAGATCCATCCTCAAGGGGACGGCAACTAAGGAAACTCATATTTCGCCACCAGTAGAACTCTCGAGCCACAGATTCTGGCGGCGGTGGCGCAGGTCGGAGCCAGCAATAAATCATTTCTTCTTCCACGGATCACGAAACGTTCTGAAAGACCACATCTGAAATCCTAACAATATTCCTGATCCCATGTACGGTTCCTCTTGCCGTCATTCCCTTTAAGATCTGATGTTCCGTACTTAATGCCACGTGCGGACAGCACAGAATGTCCTACGAGGCAATGCACCAAGATCCACTCTTTCTGTTCTTTCGAACGTAATCTGCCTTACGTCTATTTGAAGCGCTGGACGCATGACTTTATTGGCTAACGGAGATGTGGATCGGCCCACCGGCTGCAACGGAGCGGGATAAATGCTCTCCAGTTTCCCCATTTTTTCTCAGATTCATGATAATACCTAGAGCTGTTACATTTTTGCCTTGATTGATGGTTCACAATACCAGGGATGCTCTGGATGTTTCGGAGGAGACCACGGGAACCGGCAGTTTGGCTCAACACGCGCGCGTCTACATACACATACATATTCGGACTGTGTAATTCTTCATACGCCAAACAAACGATAGAAATCATATCCCAAGTAACTTTGGCAACTGCCTTTATACCGAAGCTACTTGCCACGCGCCCTTCAGAAACTCTGATAACTCAGGGGCGTCTCATGAAGATAGTGGGTAAACGGGTCATTTTTTTTGGGAGGGAGTATACTATACTCTCTACTTCTTTCACGTACCTCACAATCACTTTGGTTTTGGGGCATGACACCATTACCGCCCCAATTGAAAGACGGTGGTCTAGAGTCTCAATTCAATACGCGTGAAGTGATACAGCATGGTGGGGCGAATTGTTGCCTCAGGACCCTTTCCCTTGTTAGTCCGCCCCGAAGGCGCTACACTTCGGGACATATCTGGTGGCTCTCCACCACTTTCCACGACTTGGGCAAAAAGGGTGCCTTTGGAAGCCCCACGTGGCCCCTTGAGGAATATGCAGTCGAGTGCCGATCAATGTCTAGTGTCGCTTTTAGAGCGCACTATCCCGTGGATCACTGGTGATTGGGTTTTGAGAAATACTACCTGTGTGCGTCCTGATAATATACATGCTGTTTTGGTGCGCTTCAATTACCCTCTTCCTCATTCCTCGAACGACAGCTCATGTTTAGCGGATCTCAAACCACACCTCCCACTGCTGACGCGCCCATGGCAGAGACTCCACAGCAGCAGAACAATACGGACCATTCTTTACTACCTTACGACGAGTCTGCTGAGATTTCGCCCCAGCGGGCGAGCGGAGGCCACCAAGGGTGAGTTGATTGCCATGATTTGGATTCAGCAGGGGCGATCTTCCTCATCAACCCATTCACACAGAACGCAGTATCAAGCTCCTCCACAGTATGGCTATCGATGGACTGAGTCTGTACCATTTACGCAATCCACTTACTCATCTTTGGCCGGTGCGATGACGGAGAGGCACGTTGGGCCGAGCGAAGACGGTACCGCCAGTGGCAGACCAGGTTCTAATCACTCATCCGACCCTAATCCGCCACTTGCGCATGTATATGCCACCTGTAAGCTGCCATCATCCCATCTCCCTTGAGACTAATCACTGGACGTATTGTCTCATCACTCCCCATTGGATAGCCACGATGCTACGCTCAATGCCAAACAACAGCTCTGCAGAGTATCTTCTACGTCAAGAAGCAACAAGCTCTTCAGCCTTGGATCCTTCCTCGCCGGAATACTCGCATACCAACGACATTCATCCTCAATATATGACACCACGTCCTACCCTCGTCACCGACATCAGCTTCCACGCAAGACAGCGTGCACAGACCGTCCGAGATCATTCAGCCCCAACATCTATTGCTCCAACACATGGATTTCATCGCATGCACACTGCAACAGCATCCAATGATTCGATATACACATATCCACCGGAGTTGTCCTCGAGCTCTCTAAAAAGATCACATAGGGCGCCGCCAGGTGCTCATGAGGTGAATGATGTCTCAACTCTTCCTTTCTCCAATTATTCCTCGATCCCGGGCTATGATCAGTCCTCCAAATATCCGACAGGGCAGGTCATGTCTTCATCATCCACCCGCCAGTCAGCATCGCAAACGCCCCTTCCATTCTTTCCCCTCGGTCCTCTATCACAACATCTGCTCAGTGGCACATCTTATACGACACATGGTTCCGGAGTTGGAATCAATGCAGCGGACCCATTTACCCGCACTCTGGATGCTGTTGACCAGCGACCTCGGTCAAGTCCACCAAAGCTTTACGCAAATCTCCAAGGCCACTCTAGCTCGACCACAGACTCACGAATGAGCACAGAGTGGATAGGATATCTCCAGACAACTTCTGCAGAGCAGAACCGGACGTTCTCTGATTCCATACCGCCATCGCATTCCACTAAACACAGTACAGCGCCCACTCTCCCATTCAACGCGTCATTTCCTGACTCTTTCTCCTCCAATGTTTCACTTTCCGACTGTGAAACTGCAAGGCCGCCTACTATCAGAAAACGACGACAGTCGCCTCACGGCACAGCCAATGTCACCAGGGCTCCAAGGGGCCGACCTATCACTGGTAGCATTGGTGATAGGCCGACCTACCCGGAACATGTGCACGTTGTCAACATCATCTGTCCACATCCAGCATGCTGCGCACCGTCGATCGTTGAAGAGCCTGGTTCTCCGCCCAAACAAGTGTACCGCTGCGCATACATTGAACCGACGACGGGGGTGGCCTGTGGCTCGGAGTTCAAGCGGCGGGGCTGCATCGATCGCCATTCAAGTAGTCATTCGGGCCGAGAGTCCAAGGTGAGCAATCGCGCTGGATCAGCCCAAGATTTATGAACACATTTCTGATAAGGCCCTTTTTGTTTCGTATCATAGGCTGTGACAAGCGAATATTTGGCTCCTGGCTTGGCCCGTCGGCTCTTATGGGAGACGGTCAATCTTGTTGAAACTTCCAATTGGCCCTGTCTCCATCCTGCATCATCATCGCCAACCGCTCCGCACGATGCCAACGCTGAGCAGGGCGACATAGCAAAACTCGCCGTCGAAACCGAGTTTAACCTTGCAATCTTGCAAGAACAAGCGGCTGCCGTGCGAACGCAGCTCATCAACTATGGGCGAGAAGAGCGGGCGGGTCCTCCGTCCATACCATCCGCCGCCATCGCCGCAGTCGATCTCTCACACCTGCAAGAATTCGCTCGGCTGACGCTGAAACGTGCGTCGACTTTCGAGCGGTACTATTGCGCGCATCGGAGGTGCGAAGCAGATTTTACGAGGGTGGATGCTTTGATACGTCATGAGAGAATATGCCATAAGCTGCGAGGGAAGAGGGACGGCGTTGCGCCTGGTGGAGACGACAGTAGCTCTGCCGTGAGCAGCTTCAACCAAGGATGGAGCGCTGAATTCGACGACGGCGCTATGTCAAGCGGCTCATTTTAGTCTATGTTTTCGCCTTCGTCGCTCACATGATTGTGCGTTTAGATACGTTCTCTGATCTCATTTACCTATGAAGTACGTATCCTGAAAAAATGGACATGGACAGTTACGTTTCAAGACTCGAGTGAACAGCAAGCTTCGACTCTGTGATTGGGAGCAGGCGCTGATCTGCCCTCCATGGTACAGTGTAGCTATAGAGGCTGGGGGATGATTAATTATCGTACCCAAAGCTGCGTCGAAGTAAAGACAAATCAAGTGTGCCTGGGGGAGTTCGTTCATGGGACGTACATCGCTCTATACCAGAAGTGCAAACAGGGAAAACGGGGCCGCACCTCGATCGCACTTTGTTTCAGGGCCACACAGCATCAAGAAAACAATATTTCTCAGGGCTGAGCTAAGGGTTGCAGAACGCTGACTATTACGATGAGATATTTTACTCACTTCGGAGACACTGCACCTGCCAACCCTCACCAAGAATGTACAACAAAGAGAGAATTCATCTCCTCTGACCGGTGGTGGTGAGTCGTGAGCCAGGCTTCATTCTGATGAGGAAACGAGTGTGTCTTGTAGGATTCAGCCCTTCTTAGTTTCTCACGCGTCTCAGGACCGGCACCCGCAGCAGAAACGTTCCTGGTGACTGAATCAATTGACCTAGAATCTGTCAATCGTACACACTCCCCTCATGCACATAGAATCAGCACTTGAGTTTCTATGACGGAGTTCTAACACAGTTTAATTGATGGTGATAGAACGAATGTAGTTACCCAAAGAGTCGCTGCAACCGTGGGATTATATTATCGATCTGCTCGCACCGCTTCGTACGTCGACGTGGACTTGTTTTGCCTCTCGATGTCTTTACCATTGAGCTTAGATGAAGAGGTTCGGTTATTCAGCACCAACACTGAGCGAGAGCGATTCGAATCTTTAGCCACGCTCTTCGGCATCATAGTCTCCTTGGACTACCTTGAACGAGCATATGTCAGAGATTCTATAAGCGCTGCGCAGTAAGTAATCCCCTTTTATTGGATGCCTGAATGAACCTCTGACAGGGAACGTCAGGATAGGTATTCACCGGCCTGTACAAGGCTCCTCGGTCAATATAAGACGATGCTGAAGCTCGTTGGGAGTGATGTCCCAACACTCGAGGAATTCATGCAAAAGTATAATGTGCGCCTAAATGACCGTTAACTGCCAAGAAAGAGAGTACATGCCAGTCGGCTCACATGCTTAAGTTACTCTTAAATGCAGATGGATCATCCAGCGGCCCTGCATCGTCTCAAGGTCGGCGTACCTGCCACTGTAGAGCACGCGAGCGAGCAAGGGGGTGGTGAGACTGCTAAATGGGTTGCGGAAACTACCCAAGTAAGCAATGTTATCGTTCTCTCTCGATCGCATGAATTGACCCCTTTCACTAGGGCTTCATCACTTTTATGGACGCTCTGAAGCTTCGATTGCGTGCCAAAGACCAGCTACACCCACTTTTACAAGAGCTCATGACGGGCTACTCTCGGTTCAAGGCGAGCGCGGAATGGCAAGGACGGAGTAAGATCGTTCAATGGTGCGTCACAAAGCTCGTCCAGTCTCATATAATAGCTAACTCATAGGATCTTTTAGGTTGATCACGCTAAACGCTATGAAAGCTTCTGATGAGATCACAGACGATCAGTCGAGACAAGTGCGCTAGACAGACGATCAGTTTCAGTGGGAAAACACTGATTTATTACCCTTCCCCAACGATCTAAGCTTCTATTTGATATAGATAATGCGTATCACGAGTTCTTCAGCTCGCTCAGCACTGGGTCAAAAGAACCATAGTGTACATACAACTGGAAACTCCGTAATTGAACATTGTGCCTATTCATTATCGGTTAGGGTATTCTGAGTATTCCAAATAATATGTAGTATCATTCGGGGGATGAGGGCAAGTTCCAAAAGTCCATCTAACTAACTATAAAGGGGTCGAAAGGCGAAACGGGCCTATCTATTACACAATGCGGCCCATTCCTGCAAGAAAAGATTCAACATATTTAACAAAACGTCACGGCAGAGCTAAAAGACAGAATACCTACCATTACATGTCGGACACCTTTCCCGATCGAACAGGAACAGCGTAATCTGGCCATCTCCACCACAATTCCAACACAACCTCCCGCCGATCCTAGGATCTCCAGGTTTCACAACGAGCGCTCCAGGTGGTGGGCGAACACCGCCTCCCCCTCCCGACATTGCCCACGGTCCATTCGACCCATTTCGGAATAATTCCCCGGGTCCGAAACCGAAACCGCTCAGTGACGATTGAGGTTGAGGCCGATTAACGCCAAGCCCACTTAGTGGACCTTGTGTCCTGGGTAATGGCTTTTGGTAGTTGGAATCCGCGGGGCGATTGGACCATGGAGCATACATTAAAGCACCAGAGTATGGTTTGGAGTATCTTTGCCAGCATTTGCGACATGGATGGGAAGAGTCGAAGGCTTTGTAGCCAGTATTGTGGCCTGTAGAGAGTATTGGCGTCATGCGAAAGGAGAAAGGGAATAGGTTTTGGTGCACGTACATTTTTCACAAGTGTATCCTCGCGGGTACACAAGAACGTTCCCATCGAAAAGCAACGGTCGACCTGGCGTTGGCACGTCACTAGGACTCTCATCCAACGGTCCGCCCGTCTGTGGTCCACTGGCTGTACGAGAGTGCGAAGCTGAAGTAAGTGGAGGCCCTCCAGGTGGTGTATATAAACTCGGCTGCGAGTTACTCCTCCTTCGTTGGACGGGTGGCCGTCCTCCAGGCGGCGGACCACTCCCCGTCTGCTGATGTCGCACGATTCTAGGAGGATTTTGGAATGGTCGTCTAGGACCCGATTCCATCGTCACTTCACCAGAACGGAAATCAGGTTGAGGTGTGTAAGGAGGTGGTGATGGCGAATCTGATCGAGATCTAGGGAAAGGTGAGGATGATGATATTGATGTTTCGAGACGACCGCGAGCAGGCGAATTTGAGTTATTACTTGTGATTGAGTTGGAAGTCGGCTGGGGGGAAAGCGCAGTTGACGCCACGAAGGCCGGGGTGGCGGTAGAAGAGGATGAGTTCAAAGCTCCTGTGCCAGATCTTGCGACCGATGGCCGAGTAGGGAGAGGCGGTGGGCCAGGTGGTGGAGGGTACGCCTCGCGCAGGGACGCTTGAATCGCGGCTTCCAGATCTTCTTCCTGGCTTGACCTTACAAATGCACTGGTGTCAAAATGAACGGGCGCCGATGATATAGATACAGCTCCCGTCACCGCTGGGGTAATCGCTGGCTCGGATGTGCGGCGTTGTGGCAGAGTCGGCGGCGCAAGCGCCGTTCCTATTCTTTGGCCAACAGCCTCTTCGGGCGACTCCGGCGGGGACGGAGACGAGGTCGACGCCCTCATAGTTAGTTCGGTTGATATTGTTGGTGAAAAAATCTGAACACGCCCACTACTACTACCGCTTCCGCTTGCATGATCTGAATCAGATAGGCGACGAAGGAAAGGATTGTTGGATGTGGGTGGATTGAGGAATGGGTTTTTAGAGTTCGAGTTCGAGTTCGGGACTGGGCTACTGGCCATCGGATACTATAGATGAGGGGCGATCAGAGGGGTGATGATTGGGATGGTCGGGCTGTGCTGTGGGTAACGTAGAACTGCGGCGCTGCGAGTGTGATTACTTGAAGAGCCCGTCGGCTGATCAATCGCCGACTGTTTCTCGCATTTACGAAGATGAGAAGCAAAATATGAGTGGATATATACAAGATCTGTGCGGCCGAAGTAGACTTGGGATTGCTGATGTTATGCACGAAACAGCGTGCGGAGAAGCTCATCGGTTCGGTTTGAGGGACACTCTCATCTCAGGATATGGACCATTCCAGCGCGGTAAACGGAAGTCTCATATGCATAACATACGAGGTATTGTGCTCGATTGCTGGCAGCAACAGAGAGCTTGCGTCGAGCCGAGGTGGGCAGAATGACGGTGAGGTGAGATTCCCTTTCACATACATTGCTCTTAGTAATGCCTAGGACATGTCAAATCAGCTTCTTGCCCTATACATTGTTGCAAGGAGCAGACTTACGTGTGCAGGCCACATTCATCATCACTGAGGGGCCGCGTCCGATGGCGGTTTTGAGGATCCTCCGTCTTTGCGGTTCAAAAATTCTTGCCAGCGATCATTATCCCCAGTGTACCTCATCTTCCTTACAGGCTTATCTGTAGAAGGGTCCATAGTTGCCTCCTTGTTATTTTTGATGACATTGAATCTAGCCGAAGGTGTCGTGGTCGCGACCGGTTCGTCCGAAGTCGACGGTGGGGTGGTATCTGGGAACGAGTCCAATATAGCCATCATCCTGTCCCTTTCTGCCTTCTGCTCTTGCTCCTTCTTCTCCTGATTTGATGTTTCATAAAAGTACGACCCGATGAGCATGGCGGCAACCGTGGCTCCTTGGGCAAGCACACGGCCACGAAGGAACCGGTTCATATTCTGGCTGTTCCCTCGTTTGAATTCCCTGACGGCACCCAGTAGGGCAAAAGTTGTCAAGAGTATCCCTGCACATGAGTAGGGTCCCAAGAGGGGAGTAAGTAAGCTACATGCGCCATAAGACGCAATTTAGGTCTCATCGAAATGAGTGGGAATTGACTGACCAGCAGGTACGAATGGCTGCTGCTTGCACTTGTTCCATCCCTTTTGGATGAAGTTGTCTAGCTCTGTCCTTGGTCTTTCTGCGACCACTGCTGGTGCCGTTGAGTCTGCCATGGAAATTGGTGGTGGTGATACGTGGTCGGAAATACAAGGCCTTCTTGACGGATTCACCGACGACAATTGTGAGAGTTGATCGGTCGATCCAGCCTTTACGTGATCACGGCAATTTGGGCAACAAGCCACGGCGACCTACATTTCCATCTCAACCGACCTGTCCCCAACCCTCATCAACGTTGTCTCTGTCAAATGTCATTGTCGTCGTCCTTCACCTCTCTACCATCAACTCCAG
This sequence comes from Tulasnella sp. JGI-2019a, assembly GCA_019633535.1. NCBI lineage: Eukaryota > Fungi > Basidiomycota > Agaricomycetes > Cantharellales > Tulasnellaceae > Tulasnella sp. JGI-2019a. The sequence continues at coordinate 145,972 of WSUE01000052.1, read as the reverse complement.
GGGCGGCGGCTACGGATCCAACGACATTAGCTACGCCAACCGCGTTCTCAGTGGCGGCTTTGAAGCCCCACCTCCTTCGACACACCGCCATCGTCCGCCTCAAGACCAACGCGCCACTGCTGGTTCTCTATCTCTGGATATGGCTCATGCCAGGGTATTACCGCTCTGTTACGCACGCAATTATTATTCTCGCATCGTTCCTTAAGTTGGATGGAGTTGTTGATTGGTTGTTGTCTGGTCTTGGTGAGTATCAGTAGGCTCCATATTCAGGCAGCAACTAACGAAGAAGTGCTTCATCTTGTTCAATATTAGAATTTATGTCGCTGGCGATATTGGTTTGGAATACATTTGAGGCCATCTACTCGCTCTATCACCCAGACGCATGCCTCCAATATCCAACGACAAGATCCAGGCCGTCTACACCATCTGTCATGAGCCCGGCTCAACGCAGACTCAAAGGTTCTCATAAGCAGGTCTGCCTTTTTCACTTCACTTATCTATCTCTGTGACTTTACTCATTTCTCATATGTCAGACGCCCGTTTTCTCTCCATCGCCACTCCAGCCACCGAAGCGACTTCCCGCTGCGTCATTCACACCTTCAAAATCGACTGCTTCATCCTTCGCATCATCTTTGACGACTCCGACTTCACTGCCCAAGTCCTTTTCTGCATCTCAACTTGGGTTATCAACGTCGACGTCGGTGTCTTCAAGCCTGAGCTCTTCGTATCTTGGTGGCGGCGGCTTAAGCAGAAGTTCATCCAGTCAGTATCTCATCCGAACCTTTCAATTACCTCTACGAATTGTCACTCATCGCGATGGCGGGTTTGCTCCCATCAAAACAAACAGGAATGCTCGACACGCCGGATATCAACCGCATCATGGCCGAATTTGAATGAAACGTGACCATCCTCTGGTTTCTCTTGTACTCATTGTTATCACGATACCCTTCAGATTACCGCTAGACTTTGGGGTCCTGTTTACACCTATATTCTTGGCACTAGTGTTATGTCCCTCACTCTTGTTCAGATGCGGATCTCTGCGGTCTGCCCCTGGCATTCCCTTTCAAACCTATCCTCTTGAAAATGCGAGATTGCTCGGAAGGTCTGCGCCCTCTTCTCATCAACGTGTATCACTGGTAGCTACTCCTGTTTGTTCCCTGTGGATTATCGGACGCCCGTCATCATATTACGAATTTACCGTCCCTGTAGAATGGTCTGCAGTTATGGCAGGAGTCGGAAGAATTCTGATTTGGGCATTTATTAAGGTGCTATAATGCTCAGGCCCATGTTGAAAATCACTCTAGCTACGATGGCACTCGACCGCCCTTCTGAGGGACTCACATGCGGTCGTACATCGGGCTGGGACACTGAAAACCTGCTTGTGGCGTTCAATCAGGCGACAAAGAGTTGTACATCTGATGTTGCAACCGTTACGTTACGTGCGCTGTTGAGGGAGGTCACCAGCGGCATCATGTTCGTTACCCATTCGCGGCCGTGGGGTCTTGCGCGGGCGTAACTCTTATTGTTACAAATTATGTGTGATTGCAAGGCCCGTTGCTTCTCATCCTTCCCTCATGATCATAAGACTGGATGCAAGGGGTTAACGGAGTGACCTCAAAGCACTATGATCGAGGACTAGTTTACCAGCACCAGGACCGATGCTGGAGATCGCGAGATGCTGCAGCTGCGGAAGCCGTTTTAGATCAGAGGTGAGTCGTTCTTGATCCAGTCCTGTTTAAAGGGAGACTGCGATGTAGATCAGTTGTAGATAGCAACACGCTAGTCACGGTGAAACGACGTACATATTCCTCTTCCCTACCTATCCAAAGTCTGAGGCTTCGAAGAGTAGGGAAGTATTCCGCGACGTCGAGTAGGGCATCGTTGCGCCATACAACGTTCACAATGACTATTTCTCTCAGTGGGGCTGAGCCTCCCGCCAGCTTTGAAAGCAGCTCTCTGCCTAGATCTTCGCCCTTGTACAACATCAGGGCGAGTGATAGCAACGGTCTCCTGGTCACGATCAGTCCTACAAAGCCACGTGGTCCACGGAAGGACGAGAGATATGGTACGACCGTGGTGGGGAGGGAAAAAGTTTCGTCGAGTACCCAGTTCCCGCACGGGTTGATCTTCAGATGCAGGAGGCTGGGGCACAAGGCAAGTAAGCTTACAAGGCCCGTCACGTCGGTTTGTTCAATCGGCTGACAGACTTCCAGAGTCTGGAGGCTGTCGAATCAATGGCCGGGATCCTGGCGAAGGATCTGGTAGATGGCTTGTGAGACAATTCGGTCGAGGCGTAAGACTGATAGATGTGCGCCAAGGGAAAGCCACGTAATGAGGGGTAGGATGCTCGGTGCCTGAATGTGATCGACTATGAGCTCTGTGATCCGAAGGTTCCACTGGTGCAAGCGACATCGAACAGGTGAAGGTGAAAGTTGAAGGAGGTGTTGGACCATGCCATCAGTGAGCTTCATATTGTGGATTCGAATGTTTCGGAGATTATGCAGCTCAACGAAGATATCTGCGATACCCCGGATATGTTGAACAATATCGAGGTACGCGACGATCACAACAGATTTGACCCACTCCCGGGCCTCTATTCGGCTCGTTAGCTCACGTATTAATGCGGCAGTTTGCGGGTCGATCCAGAAAGATTCTGATTTGGGGATAATACGAGCAAAAAGCATAGGCCCAGTCAGCCCGTGGAATAGATGTGAAGTCTTGGATAAGTTTCGCAGACCGGCCTTCTTCCTTGGTTCGTGGTCTAGTTGATCGAATATGGCTAGCCATAACTCAAGATAAAGTTAGATCAAGCTCATGCTTCTATCTTATTGGAAACAACGTTATAGCTACTGAACGGTAAACTAACACTGAGGAAACGTACGGGTTACGGGTTTCCATGTACCAGACTATGACCGTAGGAAGGTAGAAAGAAGGATAGCACATCCGTTTGTTGGTGATTGGGGATCTCCCATTCTTCTCTTTTCTCGCATGGCCTATGCCTTTCGCTTGGGGGTTGTTTAAACCATTGCTCGGAGCCGCTGAGACGCTACCTTGAGTCGGCAATTTGGTTTGTTCAGCCCACCCTTACACATGCCGCCGCTTCGTTGATTGGTTCAAAACCCATTGCGTTGGGCAGTTTCACGTAGGACCGCATCTTATATAGATTGACGTGGTACATTTTTAACGTGGGGGTACTCGCTACAAGGCGTTATACTCACCTAGAACTCTTACAAAACAATAAATTTATACCCTTCAACTCCATCAAACAAGAAGCATACCCTGCAAACACATCATGCCGAACAGATACTACACAAGTTCTATCATCCTAAAAAACGCGTTCAGACATTGCGCTATGACTCCGAGCGTATCCAGGTTATGGGGAGCCATCGCCTCGAGTGGAGACTCGACAGGGACTGGTATAGCTTTCTCGGGTCCTTTGCCATGCCTTTTGTTATGTCATTAATAAAAGGCACTGGATTGCGACTCAGCATCCCTTCCCAATCTCCTATAGCGATGATTCTCGTCATTGCTGTGCTGGGGCTCATGAGGCGGTGACCGATGACCGGTGGTCAACTCCCATTATGCACTCCATGGCGTGGGGCTGGGAAGAGTCTGAGTCTGGGGACCCTCGCACCCAACAGAGCAATTTGGGATGCCTCAAGCCGGTGCTTCAATGCCCAAGGAACACTTCATCCGAAAATACAGTACCTGAGGAGAACGTCGGCCCACCACCGAAGCGCCTATTGATTCCTCTATTTGCAATAGATCACACACACCAAAGGACACGCTCCAAAAGATTCAAGTGACGAGTTGCAGCAGTGGCAAAATGACCTCTACCATATCGCCAACTTGACCCGTAGCATTCGAACTGGCCATATCGCTTGCATCGTCCGGTTGCTGGAACGCTCTGAGTTAGGAAACAGATGCAATTCGCCGTTGGGAGAAGTGACCGGGCTTAGGGAAAGCCAGCTACGCGCGGAAGAGGCCACGAATCACCCCTTGGCCGAAGGCTACGGCTGGTATTGATATATGATCTAACAACAAGAAACCAACCAAAAATGGAGGTGCCCGGAGGGAGGTGAGGTGCTGGATGGATTTGCTGTTATGGGCCGGCGCTCCGTCAACTTCCGCTTCGTCGATTTCGGCAAAGGGCAAACGTGCCGTATCTTGGTTGGTTAAAGGATCCCAACAGTCGGGCGTTATATGGCAGGCGAGGTGTCCCGGAAGCTATAGCTCTAGATGGTCTGGTGTATTGTCCTCCTTGTTTATTAACCTGGGTGGCGCCTTGCTCGGGCTCCTGATAGGGGCAGTGAGCATTAGGCACGGGTCCGACTTAAGTCATCGTCAGCGTTTCAAATCGACAAACTGGCCTTGGACATGTTGAATCTGACACCCTGTACCTTCAACACGATCCGAGGAATGTGCTCGCAGATTGGTAGGCGGTGCTCCTGTTTATGTTGAGCGTGTTTTCGGTCGTTGCTCTAGGGGTTGGTGGCTGTTCTAAGCCCTTCGGAGCACTATGCGTCTCGAATGCCTCGCGGATCAATGGCCTATGCCGTGAATACCTGACTGTCTTAGGCCGACTTCACGCCATACAGACTTACGCTGCGGAAAGAATTCAGAAGGTCAGACTGTTGGCTCGCTTCTTTCGTCTTCTCTCGGTGCAGTCACTGGAAGAACGTGGCCCGGCAGGGAATGTCTGAGGAAGTATTACCCCACGGTGGTCTGCGATTTCGCTCGGTGCCTTGGTACACACACGATCTTGTCCAAGTGGTACCAATGTCCAATGAATTTGTTTCGGTAGGATTATTTCATGCGGGGAAAATCATTCAAGTCATCATTATACGTATGGCGATCCTCAATATTAATGTGGCTTGTGGCGTGGTGGAGGTTGTGTGAGATTGCGTACATCAACACGTCCTGTCTCGAGATCGACCAAAGTCCATAGAGGTATGTCAGGTTTCCTTCCTTGTCCCCGTCGAGGGGTCAACATGTGACTCTTTCAGATCGTCACATCTGATGAGAAGCCCACGCGAAAGTAATATGGAGATCCACAACGAGAATGTCGATCGGGGAAAAGGAGGCTACATCTGATTGGCCCTGCGGTTCTGCGGATCGCTAGATCGGGAAGATCAAGCGCTTGGGAGAGGACGAGAGAAAGGCGTGTAGCAAGATGTAGCATGTGCAATCGAGATGTGTCGAGGGAGGGGGTCTGTGTAATTCGCTCAGAGGTGGGGAGGGAGAAAGGCAGTCAGGATCCAAACCCCCATTCAAGGGAGTTGAATCTGGAAATTTGAGATTGCTTCCTTTATGCCGGGACCTACGTGAACACTTGGGTTTGGAAAGTTGAACATCCGTCATATGGCCGCTGTTGGTCATGGGCTGAGTGAATAGATTGAGAATAGGATACTGTGGACGCCTCGCACGGGTTGAAACATGGCAAGAGATTCTTCTCAAGATAACAGCACACGTACATTTTTCGAGCTGGAAGCAGGCCCTGTCGGTACCCAGGGAGCTCCCACCTTTTTCGGAGGGTTCGTCGGGCAGGCCATTATGTTTGACGATTTGTTTTCCCTATACAAAGGGACGCTCGGCGCATTGTCTCCCTTGACGACCCGACAATGCACAGGCAGCGCACAATCACAACAATCGCCTTAGAGTACTACAGAGGACAAAGCTATCATAAAGCATCTATATAGTTCAGCATTTCTGAATGTCATTCACTGGCTTGTTAACCTCTTCTCCTCCCGCCTCCGACATCTCACCGTCACCCATTGCCTGTAATCCGCGGAACTTACTATATTAAAGCCTATCCTCACCTGTACCTCGGCCTTCCTGATCGTTCGCTTAAGCTCTTACCACTCATGTGAGCTTGGCGCGATGATTTTTTATTCGGCACCCGTTTTCCCCTTTGTCCATATGCCGACCTGACCCCCACTCCCTTTCTTCCACGCGCTTTCTGCCTCTCAGCTTCCTCGAAACGTGTCCGGATACCCACACACATCCATCAATCGCAATCGAAGCATGCTCGCCCAGGATCCTGCCCAGGTGCTCTGCGTACCTCCGTGCCCGACTGGCTCGACCCGGGACTTCTTATTAAAGGCGGCCCCATCCCCTAATAAGTATAAGAATAAGCGCAGGCTAGTTCTCAATAATAATACCAGCTTGCGAGCCCCACCCTCTCCTGGCCGTCGTACCCGCTCAGCTTCCACCAACTCCTCTGTTCGACCTCGAGCTTCATCTGTGTTGCAGTCCTTCATCAACTGGGCCGACTCTCCTCCACCTTCTACCGAATCACCAGCTTCACTCGCCACACCCTCGCCGCACGTTGACCCCAAGCGCCAAGGCCGCTCGTTCAATTTCCTCCCATTCTCGTTTGCGCCATCGTCAGCACAGTACCCAGCCCCGGTACCTCAGTCAATTTCGCCCAGGAACTCCAGCGAGACTACGCTAGTCCGGCCTGAACCGATCCAACCTCTGAAGAAGAAAGGATCATACTTGGCTTTCCTCCAAGCCGATCCATACCATAGTCGCACTCCCACCTCGATATCCCCCTTCTCTACTCCTACGTTCATCCAAGGATACGCAGTGTCCAGAAAGCCGTCCCTCGCATCCATCTTCCAGCGCCAACCTCACTCGTTCTTTGACCACACGCCTGCACCATCACCAACAGCACTCTCTTCATTCGCCTCCAAGATCAAGAGCCGTGCTCGATCAGCAACGACTACTAGCCTACCTCAAATCAAACAAGCTTTCAACTGTTCCACCTCTACAATAGCCAGCACGCCTTCCAAGAAATTCACAAACCCGCTCAAGAACATCATGTCCTCCGCACATCTCCACCTCCAACTCTCCTCGAGCCACTCATCCTCCTCTGGTGACTCATCTTCTTCCAACGCCACCCTCAACAACTGCCCGACCAAGTCCTCCAGTAAGTCGCGTAAAGCCCCTGAGAAGATCCTCCCCTTTACCACCGATCAGATCGCTCGAATGGACCTCATGCTTGGGGACGTTCGCGCAGGTAAGGGAAAGGCACCCGCCGCCCCCGTCTCTATCAACCCTGAAGACAAGGTGTACAAGCTACCGTATGTCCCGCTCAACGGAAGCGCTCCCTCTGGCACTAGGTCTCTTGGCAGAGACGGCGAGTATCACCCACCACCTGTCTGTGCTGCCCCTGGGACCAGTGGACGCGAGGTTGGCAGGGGAAATGCACTGCCATTCAAGGACGAGGGTGGGATCTTGTGGAGCGGGCAGGATGAGATCGACGAGTATGCTCATCTTCTCCCTGAGGAGCGAGAGAGACGCCGCCGAGCGAAGAAGATCGATACGGTCACCGCGAATGGGTGGATGCACTTCTCACCGACATCTGCCGGCCCCGAGTCGGCGTGCTCATTGGATTCGGAGAAGAGTCCTGCTCGCACCGGGTCGAACGCGAGTAGCTTCGAGGTTGGATATGACGAGCCTGTGCTGGCTGCCGAGCAAGGAAGCATGACTGTGGGCCGAGTGATGAACGCACCAGTGATGATGAGCAACACGAGGGGTGGGGATGCATTCCCAATCCCAACCATTGTGACCCCACCTGGATTGTCGAGTTCGTCGAGCAGGCTGAGGGGCGGTGATCGTCGCAAGGCCAACACAACGGCTGCACCGCCTGCAAACGTCGCTGTGCAAAAGGGTTACGCGATCGACCAGGCTGGAAGGGTGGAGTACTTCTCCGACGCCTTTGCACCGATGCCCATCAGCCCGATATCCACTCTGCCTTCGTCGTCGATACCATCACCGCCGCTCAGTCCCCGGTCGAAGTTGCACCGACATTCCACGTCTTTAGCCATGGGCTTCGCTTCCTTCTCCAAGCAGCGTGAACAAGCCCATCCTAGTTATCAAGCGCAGCAGGACCAACCTTCCCAACAGCGGGGACCTGGGTACCTGAAGCCACTAGCCACCGCCGCGGGACAGGTGTACAACGGCATCCGCCAAGCGTCGTTCTCTTCCGGTATGCCGTCGACTCCCCCACCGATGCCTGTTACCCGTCCTAGTCGCCCGCCGACCACCGATCCCAAGGAGTTGAAGGAGAAACGGAGTATGACCCTCGGCGGGATGTTCAAAAAGTTCGGTTCTACAAAGGCTTGATTCTATGTTCTCTATGGTTCCTGATCAGTCACGGACCGGTTTCCGTGACTGCTCATGTCTCTCCTCTTCTTTTTGGGCAACGTACATTCTTCATGACCATTCATGCCAGCTATTTTATGTCTCTCTATCACACCGCCACATACTGTATCTATCTATCATCCTCATTGTTGTTGCCTTACTGTATCTGCTAGTTTTTGTTGAATTTGTTGTATCTACGTGTTGTCCATCGTTGTTGTATGTATGTCTTGCAATATGACATGAACAACTTAGAATTGATGTAATGGGCGATTGCAATCATAGAAATGACCTTCGAGTATAGGCTCCAACGCGTCGATCTTCGGCACGGTCCGGGTCCATGCTTTCAAGACACAAACCCATGAGAAGCGCATCCTGCCTAGCACCAACGGCTTAAGGGGCTAAGGTTCTTGAGGGGAGCATGGCCTGAACATGTGTATCGTGAAGTATCCATCCTACCCTCGTGATATCCCTGAAGCGTTATCGATTGCGATACAATAGGTTACCCGTCAATGGGTGGTTGCCGCTGATACGAGGAGAGTTTGCCCACTGCTTACAGTGCCATGAGCGGTCATCTGATGCTGATGCTGATATGGCAACCAAGTCAGTGACTCTATCTTGGTGGCCCAAAGGCGGTGGTGCCATATGAGTAATAGCACCCATGGTACGGCTAAGCGGTATGTGCACCGCGACTCAGAATGGAGTTTTAGGGTTTCACAGTCGAGGGCAGCGAACTATGTGGTGTCAAGGGTAGTAAGCCGACCTGCACGTCGGATACGAGACCCAATTGTATTGCAGATCGGTTTTGATTCAACGTCTGAGCTAAAAGCACAGAGCAGCGCATTACGCCGTCGCCAAGCCGGCCCAGTCTGCAGGTCATCAATTGGCTATTCTGTACTAGGTTGCCAGAGGGCCTGGTGACCAGGACACCAAGTTACTGTCGTTCCAAGGCCAAGTTGAGAGACTGAGACTGCCCAATACACAAAAAATGTTCCGTAAGACCACCTAGATCAGCGATTGGTTGACACTGGGCGATCATTCCTCTTTCAGCGAACGTGTATTGTGAGAACCGCGGCCATCGCCGTATACAGCCGCCAGAAAGCTTGAGGGATAAAAACCCCGAGAGGGTTTTCGACGTCTCTCTCGGATCCGTTAGTTAGATTAAATCAGATAACCTAACCCTTCAGCCGACTCCGACTGCGATGGCGAATCCGGAATGAACGATGAGAGATAGTGGGATTGAAAACCAATGTTTAACCTTCAACTAACCACCGATGTCGTTGATTGAGCGTGTGGAATCCGAAGCGAAAGGCATTATTTTGGGACGGTGAGCAAAGAAGTTTCGTGTCGCGTGCGCTCTTGATAGCTACCCGCCAGTGTTGGGCCAAAGAACGTTAACCCATCTCAATCTATATCAGGAAAATACGTATCGGACAAGGCCTAAAGCAATGGGCTTATCCTATGCAACGAGGTGTTAATCAAGGATCAAAGGGCATGCATATAGCTGGTTGGATGTACTTTAAAAAATACACTCACTGGCTCACGTATGTCTCGGGATCGTTTCGGTTTGATGCCTGGTGCCAAGACCATCAAGGGCATATGTAGCGTAGCATCGTCGCTGAGTGGACCTTCTCAGTTCAATTATTTCGGACGTGGCGGACCGCTGGTTGCCGTGCACGGACCGACCCGAACATCTATTCAACCACGAATACTGCAAACATTTACCCACCCTTCCGGATCTCATAAAGTAGGCAGGTACGTGCTAATTAGCGGGCTTACAAGTAATTACAGCACTTTAAGAAGCTCATGTCGCGGCCGGTGTTGGTTCTTCATCTACGGCTGAACACTGCTCCGACTAGGTTCGCATATGTAACATGGCTGAATATCGGCGGCATCGTCAGATTTCTAGGTTAACTGGTATGGCCCTGGATCTCTCATGACCTTGTCGACGGTCCGGCCGGGAATGAGTGGAAGTCGAAACAATTCGTCGTCGTTGTGATGGAGCTTTTAAATGATGGAGAAGACACGATATCCTCTTCTCAGCCCAACAGCTGTCTTCCTCGCTCTTGACCTGCCATGCATCTCCCAATCGCAGCATTCCTCACACTCGTTCCGACACTCGTTGCCAGTTACTCGAAAACATTCACTGTTGCCCATACCGATGGACAAGATGATGTGCCTGGTCTTCTAGCAGTCTTATCCAACTATTCTTCCGATTCCCGTATTCTGTTCCAACGTGGGATCACGTACAACATCTGGACGCCAATCAAATTCCTAGCACTTGCGAACGTCGAGATCTCCATTCAAGGAAACCTGACGTATCCAACCTCTATCCCTACAATTCAAGCAATCGTGGCCAACACCACTGTGAGCCGACTATGCAAGTTGTCTCACACATTGATTACAAGAGCTAATCCAGTAATCCATTTGATAGCTTTACTCGGGCTATTGGTTCGATATTCAGGGTACGAACGTCACATTGAGCGGGAACACTGATCCTAATTGGGGATGGGTTGACGCTCACGGACAGCAGGTAACCCCGCTTTCAGATAAATGTGTCTGCTTAGATCTTTACTCTATGCTTTTACAGTGGTGGGACGCCCTGAACCAGGTCAATCGCCCCCATGGATGGCGATTCAAGGTGACAAATGGTGTCATTCAGAACATGAAGCTGTGGAAGGTACTCTCCTTCCTTCAAGTTGATCGAGTTCAACCCCTGAACTTTGCGTTTTCAGCCTATCGCATGGAATTTCTCTCTTGGTGGAGGTGAGTCAGGATTGGTCCTGCATGCAAAGGACCAAGTAGTGACATTTCCTCGTAGCCAAGAATGTGCACGCATTCCAGAACACGATCAAGGCTATCAGTGATAACAGCGCGTTCCCCTTCAACACCGATGGCTTTGGAGGTGGGCTAGGATGTGAAAGTGTCGAATTGGCTATGGACTAATGCGCTTACTTTCAGTCGGGGGCACGAACTTGGTCATCGAAAACAACTAGTAAGCCATGACCTTGTTTGTGATTCTATCTGGTTATTGAAAAGTCTATACCTTAGCATTCACAATGGCGACGACTGCGTTACGGCTGGGAATGGTGCCACAAACGTCCTCTTCCAGTGAGTTCCCGTTGTCAGACGCATTGCGTTGCAGCCCGACTGATTCAACGATCAGAAACAACTACTGTGAGGGTGGTCACGGTCTCTCAATAGGCTCGCTCGGTAGCGGTGGTGCTGCGGACTATGTCACCAACGTCACCTTCCAGAATGTCGTCATGAAGAACGAACTTTATGGCGCTCGATTCAAGAGTTGGACTGGTGGCAACGGCTTGGCATCTAACATCACATGGCGCAACATCGTTTTGGATAACGTCAAGTTCCCAGTAAGTTTATCCATAACATGGGGTGTATTCAATTATATCTTACCTATTTCTACCCCAGATCTACGTCACGCAGAACTATTGGGACCAAGGCGTAAGCGACCCTGACCTTCCCTCATACTCGATTTACTAAGACGGTTTCACTTCTTCTAGAAAGGAGCGAAGCCGAACTCAACGTCAACTAACAGTACTCACTTGGAGAACATTCTCTTTGACAATTTCAGTGGCACCATTGACGAGTCAGTCCATTGGCACATCAGGACCAACGCTCAGACAGGAAGCTAACACCGTGTCTATAGTTCCGGTTCCGTTGAAGGATCTTGCGTCACGGATCCTTGCTGGTACTATGTGCCCGGTGCTACAGGAGAAGAGTCCGTCATCTTCGACCTCTACCCCGGAACCGGTGCGCCTCCGCTGTTTGTACCGGAAGTAGTGCCATTATCTCACTAGTTTCTTTTAGCCACCAATGTCGTTGCCCGTCATATCAATGGCATTCGTACAGAGAAAGGTGTTCCTGTTGCGGTTATGTGCGATCCCACAACCATTACCAGTGATCCAGGTGAGCCGAACTCATCTCTCTTACGGATGCGAAGCTGACCCAGAATATTATCAGGATTTATCTGCCAAGATGGACCATTTGTGGCTACTCGTGTGGGCTACCTGTAGGCTACATTTCATTCACTATCTCTTTCTGTCATCTTTTACAGTTTCAAGAATTCATTCCTTTGCTCCATGTCTCTGGTTATAACTTCAGTCGCCAGTGTCATTTAAATTAGTCAAATTTTGGGATAGTGAGTCACCGACGAGAGATTGGTTGTGCAGGCCGCCATACCCAAGCAAACGGCATATTTGGTTCCTCGTCGCTTCGTATAGCCATGCGAGGGCGAGATAAGGTCATTCGAAGAAGTGCCCTAGGCTCCAGGTCGGCGCATTCCTATGCATTAGCCATGTTTCCGCAGCCTCTCGGCCTGCCACTAATCAGGCATCGAGATGGATCATTCGTTCCACTTTGTATCATTCGGCTGTTGGTCCTGATTCCCTATAACCTGGCCAGCAAACAGGAGCCAGCCTTGAGGGCGCGGGACGGTCTTCAATTCGACGTTCCTTGGGGCTACGCTCGACCAACCTGCCGACACAACAAAGTTGTAGTGGTGCGACAAATGCTCCAAAATTTTGAGGTTCCAGCATGTATTACGATTTCAAAAGTGTCTTATACGGGTGCACCATTCATGGCGCCGCAATCAGCACTGCGGATGGTGTCAGACCTAGATCCTTGAGCGTTCTCCCCAAGTCGATTCGCGAAAAGGTTTTTCTAGAACAATGACAAGAACGCTGATGAGATACACACAAACCCATATGGATGCATAGCATAGTCTACAACTCGCCTAGGGAACTGCATGGTGAACGTAATGTTCTCAACGTCGAACGCGAGGTTCTGTCCGGCAACAAACTCGGCTACGTTCCTCAAAGCTACGAGAAGGAAGCACGGGCAGTCAGACACGCAGCCTCCACAGGTTCCTGCAACATGGTCAAAAGAATAGAAGTGCTCACTATCTGTGCTTGGAAGAGTTGTTGAAAGAGGCGGACCTCCGGTGGAGAGGCGAATCTAAAGAAGGGATGGTCCTCAGAAAGAACTGAGCTTTATCTACGATTGCAGCTCAATGCTAACCTGCAATCGGGTCTCAGGATAATCGCTTCCTTTCAACCCAGTCGCCGACGCGGTGCTTGCAGAAGCAGGAGTAGTGGTTGATGGCGCAGCCGCCTGCCCGGACTGATATTCGTGACCGTCGCGTAGCGCCTTCTCACGAGCGATCTTTTCCGCCCTCTCCCGCTTATCGGCTTCGATCTGGGCCTTGATAGCTGCTCTGGCTTTCGCATCATCGATCTTCTCTGCATTTCGTCAGCGGGACGGGATTCAGTACAACAGGTAAACACAGATGGGTCATCCATGAAGGTGGCGCACCTTGCTTCCGCTTCTCGGCCTCTTTGTTTGCTTCCTTGATCTTCATTGCCTCTCGTGCGGCGCCCATGTCCTGCATAATAACAAGGCAATGAAACGTAGTAAAGGCACTCGCAGTTTAGAGTACGATCAAAACAGAACAATGGAAGTAGAGAACGAACCTGACCAGCCTTCCGCCTCAATGCTTCGTTCGCCTTTTGCTCCTTAGCCTCTTCTACCGCCTTCTTCGAACGCTTCTCGAGCATCGCACTTCGTAGCTCAGCTAATCTTTCTTTCTTTTCTTCTTCCGTCAGTGGCTTTATCTGCACGTTATCGGTGAATCGTTAGTATTCTTAGGGCCAAAATCGACTCGAAATGATAAGAACGCAGCTGCTTCTGTAGACTCCTCGAACTGATCGTGGCCTGATTTCTCTGCATGGAAATTCGCGAGTCCTGTATCCCTAAATACCTTCCCGCACTGGACGCATTTGATGGACTGTAACCAAGAGGGCACATCGATCGAGTCGTTAAGCATGGATAGTAACTAGAGAACAAGAAGCAGACGTGGAAACACGCACCTGAGCGACTCCACCAGAGCCCCCAGGAGCATCAGCACCAGTGATCTCACCGCCCGCACCACTCGTCGCGTTGATACCATACACTTCCCGTATGGCAGCTGCGTCTTCATCGTCTTCCTCGCCAGCACCAGTCCTAGCAGCATTACTCTGTGTCTTCTGTTCCTGGACACCACTCAGATCTGACGGTATTGGTTTGCCATCGTTCTCGAACAGAAAGTCAAGTGCAGGCTGGAGGCCGCGTCCGCCCGTAGCCTTGAGAGCCCCTAATGAAAGAGGAAACCAATCGATATTGAAGTTTGATTCGTGATAGCGCGTAGGACCTACAGTCCACCCGTTCTGGTGGGAAGCCAAAGCTCAATAGTTGTTCCTTGTCGCTCATTGTATTGTCGGGGTGTGGGCGGTCGGTCACACTTGTAATTAGTAATGCAGTAGTGTCCCACGTCGAGTTTAACCTAGTTAGCCATAAGAGGCGCCACAGTCCAAGAATAGAAAATATAATGGGTACAAAGAAGGACTGAGGACTGAGAACAAGTACAATGAAGGTGTTTTGACCAATTGGGGGATGAATTGGAAAGTTGTAAGACATCAATCATCAGAGAAGCCACCAATTCCCAGAGAAGCCGGGAAGTTCTAGAGACATTTTTTCAAGAGGGAAAGACAAGTACGAGACAATCAGTCAACTCATATTTACGTCTTCGCGCTCGTCTATTTCCTCCATCTGTTCGGGTATGCTATCGTTCCGTGGACGGCCGAAGCTGCCGAGGATTGGACTTGGAGCCAGCAAACCGCCGAAGCCCAGAGGCTGCTGAAGAGGAGAGACTATTGTCTGTTGATTGAAGCCGGAGATGAGTCCAGGTGATGGTAGTGGGAGTGTTTCTGAGTCTCGCCGTGGAAGCGATAAGTTTGGAGGCCCCGTGCTGTCAGCCGGTTTGCTTAAAGAGGCAGACGGCGGATTTGGAAGCGGTACATCTGGTATAGGCTTTTGCTTAGGCGGCATAGAACGACCTCGACGAGCCCTAAATATTAATGATTCCAATGTAAGGGCGAAAAGACATTAGATTGTGATCTCGACTGTAACTCACCTAGTCAAAGTATGGTTCTCCTGTACAGTCCATACCCCATCCTGTGTTGAGTGTCCGAGCACTGTCCCTGGTGAAGAAGGGACCATGATACTGTGCGCCCTTTGAGCCGAACGATGGGAGTACTGTGCACGCTGAATAGGACTTTTGATGGCAGCCATTGGCGACGACCCAAGAGTAACCGACGACTTGCGCCTCCTCCTAGGTGCAGGATCAGCCTTCCTTGCAGGTGAAGGTGGTGGCGGTGGGCGGACGCTTATGGTGGGCGTCTGTGCCTGCACATTGTCGCCCATGCAGACTGGGGATGGTATGGATTTGGTAGTCGAGCCAGCTCGGTTTCCAAGAGAGAGGATACCAGCAGTGAAAAGAGAGGAGTATGATTTGAATGGAGCCATCGTTGAGTGAGCTGTCAAAGCGAAGATGGTGCGGAGGATGCTTATAAGGGAGAAGGAAGGTTTTTTAATTGAGCGAACCCCTTATAAATGCATGGCACGTGCACCTGCAAGACGCGTCGCATCCAGCGCCACCGCCTTTGTTATTATTGACCTATAGATTCTCCATCGCCACCATCCTGCGAATGTGTAACTCTATGGCCTACAGTCGTCAGAATCCACCATGAGCTGAACTAGGCAGGCAGATCCCATGAAGCACCTCGATCCTTCTTGTCTATCTCCTGCGGATCCTTTGACAACCACTGCTTTGTTCACATCGGGTACTGTGATACTGACGGTAGTGATACCCCCGCCACTAGGTAGTAACTTGTTATTTCCTTGTCGTTTGCCGGCGAAGGTGCCACCTACCAGTCTCTCATATGATTACGTCGGCCCGTTTCAGTGCAAACATATTCGTTAGAGAGGTCAGATGTATCCACGATATGCTAATACTAGCCTCGCTTCAACGTTGTATCGATACATGACAAAACTCAGGGGTGGAACCCGTCTATAATCTCGATTGTTTTTGTTTTTCCGGCGAATACAAAGCCAGGCCAGGATATATTTATTGTACTACCTATGACTATCGATCATCACTATCTGCTCTCCTGATACAGAACCACAACTTTGTACGGTCAAGGATGTTGAACCATGGAGTGGACGTGTGCGTGAACCTAACGCGAATCTATAAATATCCATGTCAACGAGGCGGTTCATACTGCGACACATCCACAATATGCTGCATTCTAACTTGTCTCTAAATACACACATGCTTTCCAAAAAGATTCATCGACGTCCATATTTAATATTGCGAAAAATAATACCCTAATAACAATCCTTCGTACCCTCGTCCTCGCTCTGCGAAATTATCCCCGAGTGGAACACATCAGACTATTCGTTGATGTAATAAGCTCTAAGATCCCTATAATTATTGTGTACTGCCCACATCATCATCTGCGCAGCCTGGACATGTCATTGCCCCGATACACAATCTCGCACATCGATTCCGCTGAGGACTTTGCCGCCTCCATTCTCAATTCGTACGATCGGTTTCAAACAATCCGCGGGGCGTAGTAGGGCAATGCTGGAATAGACCAAGGCCTCTCAGGTGCTACGGTGGTTTCAAAAAGCATTGGAGTACTTGGTCGATGGTTCCACTCTTGGTAACTTACTGGCACCGATCTAGAACGCTGTGATGTTGGGGAGGTTCATGTTATTTCTATTTGATCTTGGGCCCGCTAGCCGGATGTAGTTATCCCAATTTAACCTGCGCCCTTTAGGAAGCCACCAGGGAAGGCCCCAGCAAGGAAGCCAACGGCCGCCCCTGTAGAGGTAAAAATGCTCAAAACTTGTACAAGAGTGACCATGTTTCGCAAGGCCTCATATGAATGAGGGTCTGAGACCTCTAGGGCATGCAGACGCTGGAGATGTTGGAGTTCATGCAGTGCCGCGACCCCATATTGATGATCGACGGTGTCTCGGTTGATTTTGGTTCAGGTTTCGCAATCATTTGTCAACAAAAACCTCCCATGAGGTTACTACAAGCCAACTTTAAGAGACAACGTTTGAAAGGAAATATTCAGCCCAATAGTTAACAGGGGATTTTTACCATATTTCGTCTACTTTAGACCGATGAACGCAAAATCCCTACATGGGGACAGTTGGGATTAGCAGGTAGATAGGCAGAGGGCCGTAAAAGGAGAAGGCTAACCGGCGTTACCCAATTCTGACAACTGCAACTCACGCCAGCCCATGCATAGTTGCCTAATTTGACACCGCACTTGGCATTCGGACAAATGATCTTGCCTTCCAATAGACCCTCCTCCAAGAAAAAATCCATCCATTTCATCTGACCAGTACGGTGACAGGATATATAAGAGGTGGAATATTATACAGTCGGAAGCCAAATATGCTTACCGGTTCGAGGAAGTATCCCGAGCACTTTGGCTCTATCATGGTACCTGTAGGCGGCGGCGGATTCCCCGAGGTAGGGGCAGTACGAAGGTCGTCTAGTATCGCACCCGTGCCAGAAACGCCGCTCGGCGATGATGATTCGGTCTCCGCTGCCCCTCTCCGACTTGGTTTCGCAACCGGAGGCCTTGATGGTGGCGGGAAGGTTGGTTTGCCCTGTAGAGCCGGCAAATTCGGAGTAGTCACGCTCGTAGATGACACAGGAGTAAAACCACCTCCAGACGCGGACGATGAAGCATTATTCAGCCCAATAGCTGCAAGCCTTGCTTCTACAGCCTTTGTCATCATATCCACTCCCAAGGCTCCCAATTGAACCGAAGCATCCGAAAGTGAAGATTGGGTAGCAGAGCCTTCAGCCGCGGCATGGCTCTCCATGACGCGTTTGGAGATCACAGCTGCTCGAACTGCGGGGTCGTTAGTGGTATTGGATGGGGGTCCGTTGCTTTGGGCGAACTTATGTGTGACCGCATGTAGCGGTCCCGCAGGACCAGCTTCGGGTGTGGCCCCGTCTGCCTGGCCATGCTCCATGACATGATCTCTTGACGCGAGCTCCGTCCTAATTCACCAAGTCCGCAGTCACGTCAAATAGGCGGCATCTTGTTATAAATGGGAGTATTCTCACCTACACATCTTGCATCGTATCTTCCTGGTTTGTTCGCCTCTTGCTTTTAAAGAAATATTAGAGTTATATTCGGTGAGGACAGCGTTCTTTGGTGTTTTGCCGGATCGGATATCCTGGATGGCTCGCTCCAGATAGTAGGCCCGGATAGCTTTGTCACCGTTTGTTATGGAGCAAGACGCAGCGTGGAATAGCTCGAGTTGCTTGATGAAGGAGTCATTGGGGCTATTCTCAAAATTACTTCCGGTCGGTGCAGTGCTTTGCAACATATCAGGAACAACGGGATGTGCTTACTCCACAAAGCTCCTTTTTTCTCTGATTGTCGAAATTGCTGTAGAAACGTCCATGTTTCTCATGAACATCAAGTACGCGGCAACGACAGAGGGGCTACGACCTTATGAAGTCTGCGTCAGTAGAGGATCATCTGAGAGAGTTAAGGGTTTGGACATAAACTCGCTTATTCCAGCTGCACAGTGCACCAGGATACCCTGGGAGCTCTCCAGAGCCTTCTGTATGAATGCCACCGCAGGTGGAAGGTGAATAAGCAAATCACTAGACTCGACATCATCAATTTCGATCTGATAGCGAGTCAAGCGCTAAAATGCCAAAGGTAAAACCTTAGCTTGCTTGCGTAGGCGCAGGTCAAGAGTGTGATTCAAACTCAACTGGATCGATCCCAAGGTCGTCTCCTTTCAACACAGAAAGCACGTAGAAAATTCCGTCTTCCTTTAGGCTATCATAGTGCCGTGCCGAGAGCCAGCCACCAAGCCATAGATTTGGTATAATCTCATGTCGGGAAGGCACAGAACGGACACGGGAAAGGCGTTCTTCGAACATGGATAGATAAGAGGCTTAGCTTCGGATGATCGGCGTTTATGGCCCTTGCTCCGAAAGCTTGACCTCCACCAGTATGATGACAATTGTATCATGGTAACCTCCTAAAGCCCATTTGATTGTTCAAATCAAACGGACGTCTTTGGTGTTCATATTAGTTTGGTTCCACCGGATGTTTTAGGCTACTGGTAATACTCCTTTATTTCAACAGAATAAGCATTTCAGCATTTTGCCTCCACCTAGAGGATTCAATTGGACTAACGGGAGGGACGTGGAGACCCGGATTTAACGGGTTGTAAGTGTTGCCGTAGCCAGCACTAGATCGACGTTAGCCCCAGCAGGAAGCATGTTATCCAAACGAGCGAGTGCTCTGAACGTTCCTGGAACAGCAGGCTGAAAAGATTGCCGCTCTGGGCCCTTGTTTTTGAATTTGGTAAGACGTGGTATAGCCAAGAAACGCAGCGTCGCGTTGGGTAGTTGGTCACCTTAAGTTGCAATTGCTCACAGGCGAGAGGAGAGCGACCTCATACCTGTGACAGAAGCATGTCTGTAGCACACCTCAGCGACCACTTACACATTTTATAGCGAAATTTGATCAATCCACAGTAGTGGCATGAGACCGATATGAAAAAATCTTAAGGTATACAGGAGCGCACCCCAACCTTTGATGGCCTGTTGAAATCGAGCACATGCACTGCAGACTAACGTCGTGCAAAACCTCATAGTCATGACTCGAGCTGCACTGACAAGATACCGACGCACACCATGACGTCCGGGTCACAGGAACCCAAGCAGATGGAGCAGAAACCACCTTCCCCGAGTAATATCTCGGAATCCTTTCTTGTCGAAATAGTGTGGCGGGTCCATGGATTTACTCAACACCGCCGGGACTGAGTATAAACCATGATCCGAGACCGAAGCTATCATGCACTCATGGCTTGACCAATCTACCGGGAGCAGAGCATGCTCAATTTCGTAGCCGACCTCTTCCGTGCGTGAGAAGAGGTGGAGCAATGCAGGTGCCCTCGCTCCTGATGATATTCCTTAGATCCCGTGTATTCTGGAAAGCCAGGTACATCGAGCAACATTATAGCATAGAAATGAAAGCAAAGAAATAAACGATGTCATGAGGAGTAGGGCCTTATGCGATAGGCTGATTCCTCTATCTGTAGAGTACACCACATGACAGTTCGTCCAACAACCCAGCGATTCTGATGTTGTTCGTCCTTCAGCACCAATCGCTGGGTACTGATGCTCTTCGCGGATATCGACGAGTTAGGAAGCTAGCCTTGTGATCCCGTAAGCAAAAGGGACAAGCACCTAGTCCCTTGACCGACAGCGGCCGATTGAGCGATTTAAATGAAAGAACGAGCGAGTCGCTTGAGATGCTAGCCGGGTTGGATTTCGAATCTCGAGCAAGAGAAGGGTCATTCTGCGAAAACCAATGCCGTAGGACATTCACACATCGTCAAAAGGACTGCCATCGGGATGTGACGGCGGAAGTATATCCGTTATAAACAGAGTTGCATGTTTTCATGCATGCGCGGTAGTACGGGCCGTGCGGTTGAAATGGGTGGGTGTGTGAAGAAGAAGAGTGATGGAGAGAGCGCGACTGATCTTCTCTGGCGGTGGCAATGCCGAGTATAGAACAAGCAAATACGGATCATCCCTCCCCGCCATTTTGCCTTGCCTTGAATTTCGGGGAGTAGATGTGTACCCAGTACGCGATCTGATGGGTCGGTAAACCATGACAACTAACTGCTCGGTTATCACGTTCCCTCACCTACCTACGTCACATGTGGCCTTCTGGCACTCCGTCCCAGTGATGTAATATTGTCAGTACCGCTACTTCAGAGCTTCATTTTTGTGTCGTTTGCGGAAATCCCAACTCCAGGTAGAGAGTAGCAAACGAAACAAGACGCCTTCTCTTCGAAGCCCTTGCTGGATAAAGCTAAAGATTTAAATACAGTAACCTAGGCGACTCATTAAACATTACATTGCATGACTTCCTAGTGCCGATCAACTTGAAGATGAGGTACGGAAAATGGAATGATCGGTAAGCCACTCGATAGAGGTTTCAACAGTGCTACCGCTCCAAGGGCATAGCTCACTAATCCGGGTCAATATTAGTTCACCGTTCACATGGCCCAGCTCTAATTTTATGGGTCCCAACCTCGTATTCCTTTTATACTTTGATCGTTTTCAAGATGTTTGGGGTATTTGGTAATAGTCTCCTCAGGATTTCAGATGGTTGTCCCTCAATCGTCAGTCGGGTCGGTATCTGCATGCCATAGGAGCATGCCAGGCATAGAGAAGCATTCGGGTTACCGCAAATCATCTTCTACGCAGAACCCTTCCATCACAGACAGATAACATCCTTGTGCACTTCGAGCTGATTGATTCAACGGTCAAAAACGGTCTTTGATCGTCGACGTATACATTGGGGGGGGGCGAGTTTCCCGCAGATTGACATGTACACGATCCTCAAGACCCAGAGCCGTTCCGACCAATTCTCAAGACTCCGCCATTCCGAAATCTTTCACACCTAATCCAATCATGGAAAACCAACTGAAAAGCCCGACAGCGAAACCAGTATAACTCGTTCAGCGTGAGTTTCTGACATTGAGCCGGCCTATGTCGAGAGACAGCTTCTAGGCGCAGTAGTGTTTCAGATTGGCGAATGATCCCGCCAAGTTCAACATGTGGAAAGTGGGGACGTACATGCGCAATACCGACGAAGCACAACCGGACTTCGCCACGAGATTTGAGCGGCCTCAGGTGCCCCAAGAACTAAGGAGCCACGTAAGTACTACTTGTGCCTCATTCACGGCTACCTATGGTTGACTATGCCGGTGCGGAACTCAGCGTGCTACCGTTACATTCTACCCCGTCTTGAGTACATGCTGAGCCAGCTAATCGCGGAGATAGATGCAGTGCAACCCCCGGGACCGTCGAATCTCTACTGCTGAACAGGACGATCTCGTAGACATCTCGCCGACTATTTTCTTGACGGCCACCGAGTTGGGAAGGGTGAAAGCCGATAAAACCCCTGAATGCGGACAATACAGTGAGATGCACTGGCGAGAGCCAATTAGCGTGCTACTGCGACAGATTTTTAAGAGTGAACGACAGTCTTCCACATTTCGGTGAGTTCCTTGAAAGCGGCATCTTTTGCACCAATTGACTAATGTTCCAGCTATGAGATTCCAATCCACGTACCGCACTCAACAACTCCGATTAAGGTTGACAGGAAAGGCGAGGCCAAATACATCATGAGTGCCGGGTGGTTCTTGATCCTTCGTAGATACTACCTCAAGGCGTTCCAATCCCCTCACGAAATTCAGATTCTCGGAAACACGTCAATCCTCACCAACTACCCAGGTTCACACTTTGCGAATTTAAGACTGTATACGGCGGCCTACCGGAGAACCAAGTCATGTACGACCTAGGAGCAGCCTAATGCCAACTCAGGGCACTGGGTGTGACGGACCGTATTTTGTATGGCCTCATATGTTCAGAGGAGAAGGTGAAAGTGGCGTGGTCACAATGGAGTGGCGAAGCGATGGTGAACTGTACCCTTCGTTCCCGTGAAGCCCGTTCTCACCCATGGCTTGCTCACTAGCTTTTGATCAGCACCGCTATCGAACTCGACTTGACGGTACCATCCAATGGTATCCGACTGTTTCGGTTTCTCCGATCTATTCGCGAAGACGGATCGGCTATTTGTGGACAACTTAACTCGAAGTCTTTGGATGAACTAGTCGAATCAAGTGCTCCAAATTGGAAAGAATCACCACAGATCGATTCAGAGCCTCTGTCATCACCACCAGACCTGCCGCAAACAATGCCGGTAGATCCTAGTCAGCAACAGGTCCCTAACGCAGACGATACTATGGATGATGTCCGGGCTGATAATAGCTCGGATTGTGAGGAGTTCAGCGGAGATGAATTAGAAGATTCAAAGGAGGATCCAATTGCTAAGATCCAGTCATGGGCGTCAACTGTAGTGTTACACAGTAATAAGGAAAGTATTTCGGATATTCAGGTACGACATTCAAAGTCGCGATGACATTTTGTTGACTTCGTACCCTGAAGGTTGATGTCTTTCCAGGGCTTGTATTAATGTATATTGAGTATTCTTTTGGTGAAAGGTATTCGCTGTAATCCGGGCCAGTGGCTTACTTTCGAGTCCCAGAAACGATCGTTTACAAACTATTAGGGGCTGTGAGAGATCAGCATATGTTGACTGGTACCAACGCAGACACCTGTTGATTATCGTGCCTGGCCCTCATGGCCGCATCGATGCGCGTGTAGGGGTAGATACTGGCCGTTGTCTCCAACCCGGTATCCGACGGAAGGGGAGCCAGCCAAGATATTCCTATGTCCCGGGTTAAGCGTAGTCTCGACTCGATATCGGGGTTTGAGGATACGCTACGGTCAGTCTATCGAGAAGAAAACGCATCGATTTGAGTTTTATATTCAGCGGCTGCATCATTTGGACGTTAGCTATTTTAGCAGGCATGCGAAGAATCGACCACTGGCACTCAACATCAAACTTCGGCCTGAAACCTAGCACAAACCCGGTAACATCGTGTCTTATTCTCACGTCCGTATCCCTTGGGGTGGGCCTAGCCCATTCTTCCTGGCGGCCGCCCGATCTTGTTTATTTACGATTTCGAGAAACAGCCGTGGACAATCTCAAAACGGGCGATTCCCAATGGATGCACCAATCAGCCCTCTGCCGGGTTTTAGAATTCCCTAGCCAGAGATCACGGGGAGGAGATTTCAATAAGGTTTAGTTACAATTCAAATGATCAGGGGGAATGGTGTTCTTAGACCTGGTGGACTCCACAGTGCCCAGAGCTCCCACAGCACCGCCTAGTGCTATCGATACTATGGAAGGAAACATTGCACCGAAAGCCACGTATAGCACGCGAGGTCCCTGGCATTGACGAGAATCTGAGAAGCCTCAAATGGCGATCACAGCTCCCAGAGCAGTTAACAAAATAAACATGATTAGCGTAACACCAGGTCCGACAGGGCCACTGCAAGTCGAAGTGCTCATAATCTGGCTCCAAATGCAATCGGGAAGCCTTCAATTGACCGGCTGTGCAGAATTCGAGGCTTTGATGGAGTATGTGACGACATGAAGGGATCCTAAACATACACAGAAGGGCACCAACTTTTGATAATAGGTTGGGATCGAGCACACACACTGCCGACTGACGTCGGGCAAAATCTGCCACGATCTAAGCCGCACCGATAAGATGCCGACGCGCCACACTTATGACGGCGACATCACAGAAGCCCAAGGAAATGGAGTGGGAACCAACTTCCCTGCGTAATAAGCTCTTTGGAATTCCTTCTTATCGGAATAATGTGGCCGGTCCAGAGATTTCCTCTACACGGTTGGGACTGGGAATTGATCACGATCGAAGGGTGGAAGCTACCATATAGCTATAGCACAATCGATCCACTGAGCATCGAGTATGATCAATCTCGTACCCCAAACTGCTCCGGGCGTGGGAGGAGGCGGGGAAAAGCAGGCGCCTCTGCCGTTGATGCTATTCCCTGGATCCCGTATGTTCTAGACGCACATGAAAGTCAGGCACATCCAGCAGCGTCATGAATAGCATAAAAGAAAAGAATGTAAACGACGTCATGAGGAGTAGGGCCTTATGCGACAGGCCTCCTCCGTCTGTGGAGTACGCCGCACGGTGATTCGTTCAACGACTCAGCGATCCGGAGGTTCGTTCTTCAGCCCCAATTTACCGCCTTGATTGCTGGATATTGATGCTTATGGCAGATAACAACGATTATGAGGAAGCTAGCCTCGTGGTTCCGCACGCATGGGAGCAAGCATCTACCCCCTTGACTGACAGACGGCCCGATTGAGCGATCTAAATGAAAGAACGAAAGAGCCATATGAAGTACCTGCCAATTCGAGTCGAGGGCAAGAGAAGGATTCCCTGGACATCCAAGGAGTGATCGGTGTCGGGGGGATCGTTTTGCGAAAACCCGATGCTGCGGGACATCCGTGCATCGTTGGGAACGAAGGACTCCCATCGGGATGGGTCGGTGCAAGCCATATCCGTTGTAAAACAGAGTTGCCTCTTTTCATGCGTTTGCCACAGTACGGGCCGTGTGGTAGAAACGTGTGGGGTGTGTGAAGAAAAAGACAAAGAGAGGGAGCATGACTAGTCAGCTTTGGGCTTGGGAGACTTTGGGCTGCTTCTGAGCGTGTGGGCAGGTGGGAAATGTAGAGAATTGTTTGAATAAGCGTTCCGTCCCGATGCGGCAGATCATCCCATATCCCCGTCAAGTCAAATGTTGCCCTGGCCTTGAGTTTCGAAGAGCGGACGAGCACCCGGTACATGATCTAATGGGTTAGTCAGTCATGCCAGGTTTTTGCGAGGCCCGTAAACCGTGTACTGGGAATGAATGAACGCGATCATCCGGGTCCTCTCGCCAAGTTACATCGCGTGTGGCATGCTCACATTCTGTCCTAATAATGTCGTGACATATGCAACAGTGCTTCATTTTTGAGTTATTAGGTGTCGTTCTGCAGGCAGGAGCATTAACGACTCGAGATGCCTTCCCTTCCACATGCCGGGTCACTCCGCAAAAAAGCCCAAACATGGCAAAGTGACTTGACTGAAACATAGCAGCTGTCCAGGCAATCCATTAAACATCGCATCGCATGACTTTCCAACACGAGGACATTGCACATAAAACCGCACCTGTTTATAGTGCCGATCAACTCGAGGATAAGGCACGGACACGGACAGTGGAAGAGCGGTTGTTTCCACCTCACCAAAGTCGCGTGATGCGTCGATTCTTTGACATTGAATCTTGCGACGAATCCCCATCAAGTCGGTTTCGATCGATTGAGAGAAGGTGGCAATGCAACAATCACAAGGCACCACCCACGAGGCTGCAACATGGTCCATCGTTCGTCGGTTGCTATAGGCGGCGCATAATAATGAATGCGTTGCCATCTTCAGCCACCTTGTGTGTTGTTCCGCAACTAAGGAAGGAAGGGGGGTCGCGTGTCCATGCATTTGCGCAAAATCGTATCATCCCCCAAATCCAATAAAAAAAGGAGAAGAAAAGGTACATCAAGAAAAGTGCCAACAGCCCAACTTCGGTAATTTTATGGCATGGTAGAGTCGTGGCGGGACCCTGATAATCGTCGGTGTTAGCACCATCATCCCTGCAATCAATACAAAAAACAAAACAACAATAACAATTAACACTTCACCAACCTTGGAAGTCGAAGTCGAACTAACCTATCCTTTTTGCCGCTTGATTGGAAGCGGTAGTGGGAAGCCGAGCATCTGCAACTGCAGAGAGGCTGGTATCCGTTGTAGTCGAAGGCGACCCTGCCCTGGCCGGCCTGTAACAGCAAACACGTTGTTCGCATCGTTATCGGATCAGCCACAACATGATTTCCCGCGGATCCCAATTCAAGGACGAGCAAAGTCAAAGATACACTCGCCGAGGATTGGATCTCCGAGTTCAGACGACAAGGGGTGGTCAAAAAGAGGTGGGAGATCCGCATTTTTACGGTATCATGGACAATCTCCCCACACAACCAGTGCATTCGACAACTAGAACGTCTCTAGACAACGCCTGGACCGAAATGAGTGACCTGGAGTGAAATGGACCGTCATCTGTATACATGTTGGGCACGTCTAGGCTGGAACCCGTCAATCCCTTCGTCCTTCGTGCTGGATCCTTATTCGGTTCGTGTTGGCAAGGGTGATAAGTGGTGGTACTTTGGATATGGTTGTTCCGGTTGGTTTGTACGTATGGAAGGCGTCAATTCCGGACTTTTAAGCCGAGCGAACCGATGTGGGGGTGTCGGGCAGGCGCGCCGCGCAAGGAACGGAGGGGCGGGATGCTTTCTTTGTCTTTGGGGAATTTCTCAAGGGCGCTGCGTACATACGCGAGCCGGGCGGCGCGCTAGAAATTTTATTTTATTTTGATGGATGGATTCTTCCAAGAGAATAGGCGTGCATACGCCTCCGAACCGATGTGGGGCGCGCCAAGGGAAATGGATGGCAGGGAGCTCTTGACGGATTTTCCAGAGGGCATGTACGATGCGGGGAGGCGAGGAGAGATGGATAGGTAGGTAAGCAGAGCACATGCAGGCAGCGCTGGGAACGGCAGGAGATTTCTCAACAGAACTTCTTCAAAAAAGAGCCATGTGCGTATACAAACTATGTATACGTTTACCCTTCCGAACCGAACGATTTGTGAGGGCGGGAGGAGAGACAAGAGTGCAGGTCGAGCGTGCGCCAGGAACGGGGAACGGTGGGAGGCTTTTTATCAAAGGCATGTGCGCGCCCCCAACAACCGTGCGTGCATCCTTACGGCGAGCTCGCATGTAATAGACGACGCAAAGGCCTTTTTTTTTTGTACGTTGAAAAAAATATGCGTGGCATGGGTATTCTGCGGAGAGACATGGAAGTTTGTCGCCTTCGCTCGGGATCGGGTGGGGGCGGATTCAAGAAAGGATCCTCTGCGCGAACACGAAACGACGAGTTTAGATCACCAAACGAGGCCTTTCCCAGTCGATATATACGTCCAACAGGAAGTTCGTGGAGGGAATGCGGAGGGGATTCAAAGACACCTAGGGGATCCGACTTGTATGCTTTAAAGTGCAGA
The DNA here is from genome assembly GCA_019633535.1 of Tulasnella sp. JGI-2019a. Lineage (NCBI taxonomy): Eukaryota > Fungi > Basidiomycota > Agaricomycetes > Cantharellales > Tulasnellaceae > Tulasnella sp. JGI-2019a. The sequence continues at coordinate 118,335 of WSUE01000052.1, read as the reverse complement.
AGGGACGATGGCGGGTGGTACGTTAACGATTGGCCTATTTACGGAGTGCCGGCGAGCTTCATACTCGGAAGAGCGAGGAGGGCCTTGAAAGTCAAGGAAGGTATCGAAAAAAGCACACAGGCAACCGCGTGGTGGAGTGGAGTGGAGTGGGGAAGGGAAGGTTGAGAGTTTCGAACATGATCGTGAGGCGGTGACGCCGCAGATGACTACCCTCGGCGCATCCCGTCGCCCCTCTCAACTCCCATAGTTGGCATCGGTGTGTTCCATATTAGGCAATGAACAATGAAGGAGGGGGCGGCGGCATCGCGATGTTTGAGTTGAATGAAATGTGGACCTGCGATCCGCGGTGAGACAGCCGTTGGTTGGAAGGAAATTGCATCTTAGCAGTCCAGTTGAGGGCGCGGGAGCACTGGATGTCTTGGTGTTACAACAGTTTTCTATTGTTACAAATGCGCTATAAGTCGTGTGGAGGACAGCAGTTGAGGTACGACAAGACAGGGCAAGATAGGTGATTATGGTTGATTCTAATGAGAGAGTATTGGGTGAGAATATGGATAGTCCCCAAAGGCAAGAAGTGCAAAATGCTGTGGCAATAGGTGGAATGAACGAAGGGGGAGAGAGAGACAACCAGTGAAAGACAAAGGTCCATAGGGAGGAGCATAAGAGAGAGGGGAAGAGATAGAGTTGTAGGCGCGCGGAAGTGGCGGAGACCCGAGGAGATATTGTCCTTCGGGGCCACACAACTATACGCTCTCCGTCTCCTGTATTCCCGTCCACGCCCATCTTGAGATCCATCCTGGGACAACGCGAGGAAAGACAAAGACATGGTCCCGAAAGTTAGAAGCCGCCAAAGATATCATCGCGTTCAGCGCCGTAAGCCTCGGAACTTTCCGATATAGAATATGCTGGCGCGTATGAGGGGTAAGGCGATGGGTGGGATGGACGCGGTCTGGAAGAGGCAGGACGAGAGTTCGAGTTGCGTCTAGACTTGAGTAACGAGGAGGGTATCGTGTACTGCTGGGTATACTGTTTTGGATTCGGTATGGAGACGTCTGAATGGAATGGAACGAGTGTAAGCGCGCTTGCTGGAGGCAGATGAGATGATGAATGGGTAAACACTGACCTGACTCTTCTGAGGATGAATCTCCATCGTCGTGTATTAATGCGGGGACTGGGCGGCCTTCAGCTTCTAATCTGAACTGCCTGAGCGCGACGCCTTCCTCGTTACTACTGCTGCTGCCATTGCAGCGACCTCTGGAGGGGAGAGCGCAAGTATTTGGGGTGACGGTGATGGGGCTTCGATTGTAGTCGACCGAAGAATATGCGAGGTAGGTCGTAGAGAGGCATTGAGAGAATTGGACGCAAGGTCCCTTGGACGAAGAGGGAGTTGGAGGTGGGGTTGGAAAGGAGTCTAAGGATGAGGTAGAGGAGGTGGATGACTTTCGGGAGGAGGTCTTGAGGATGGGTCTGGGGGCGGTGCACTGGGAAGGCATTGGGAGCGAGGGGGACGACGAGTAGGAAGGGATGTAGTAGCTGGAATGGAGGTTGAGTGTGCTGTGTTGGTAGTGTTGAAGGGACGGAGGATAAGCTTGCAAGCTAGGTGTTCTTATACTTGCCATGCCGGTCAACTCTCAAACCAGAAACGGGAGACGGGTGGGGTCATTTCCAAGTCCAAATCCCCGGAACGTCCTTCATTGCCTCGCTTCCCAAGCCAGCCAAACCCGACCGGTTGGGTCCACCCTTATGCAAGCACCGCCAAACACATTCCCTCCCTTGCGAACCCGAGATTTCCTTATTATCATCGTGGCACCCCAGCCGCCTCAAGGTGAGCACAGTCTACCATCCTTTGATCATCTCCTTGTGAAATCATCATTTTCGCTTCACTTTGAGGGGGGCACACCGATTATCTTCCCTCGCATACGCAAATAATATTCCTCATGGCGGTCAGCGCAGCTTAGTGTCAGCCACCATTCGCTTGGTATCTTCGTTACCGCCACGCGCAGCGCTGTGCGCTTGCACTTCGGGCTGTCAGGATCGCCGGGTGGGCGCCTCCCTCCTATCCGCCAACGACGTTCCCCTCTTCAAAACTACTAATCCTAACACTCCTGAAATCATTGATCCCCGTCCGTGAAGCTACACAAACCTTTCAACTAATCCCTAGGGCGTTCACGGTCCGCGCTCCACGCGATTTTCTCCGCAAAAGATAACCCGTCATAGAAAGCTCTCCTTCGCGGTGGGTCGGCCATTCGTCTAGGCCAGACCAGACACCTCCGCATGAGCTATTATTTTCTCTTCTTTCTTCCCTTTCGACCAATTGATCCCAGTCAAGCTGAAACAACTTGCGCCGTCGCCGTGACTCGTATATGATACGCGCTCGCTGCTCACTTCGCGTTGGGGTAAAATACCCCCTCTGCGTTACCCATGCTCAGACCCCTTAAAACGTCGCAATTCAGAGAGGCACGCTACATCTGTGATTTTTTTCTTCTATGCCATTCTCTCTCAAGTCCGGATATGGTAAAGGTACCAAAAAGAGAAAAGAAAAAAGGATTCCCTGTGTTAAGAAGTTGAAGTGGACATGGATTTGCCTTGTGCCACCACGCATGGGAACACCGAACCAAAACTCACATCACCGAGCGAACCGGACCGCTGTTATCCATTACCCGCGTCGTCTAAACGCTACTCGTAAAAAAAAATGTATTGCTTCCGTTCGCTGTTCCCCCGACGAATGGCAATCACACCGAAACCTGACCGCGTCTGCCGTACCGTATCGCAAGGCGGATCTCTTCGGTCGTGATTCCGACATGCTCGTTCGAGAAATCAGAATATACAAGTAACCTTTTGATGGGACCCTGCATGGAGGAAGTAGGCTTCTAACTCGCTCCTTCGGGTCCCTTGATAGGAAATGTTCTCGGGTATCGACGAGTTGAGAGCAGGTAGCCACCAAGCTTGCCCCAAGCGCTCAGAACGTCCGGACCGGTGCAGACACCCCCTCGCGATTTTTAGATTCGCATAACACGGCACTAACGATACGGCCTAACGATAATTCCGCTTTACCCGACTAGAGATTTGAGAGCGAGGTAAGGAACGGAACGGGGTAAGGAATCAGATAATAGCGACCGGGTAGGGGAGAAAACGCACGCACATGCCTTCCAGTATTCTCCCCCTTCCCCTTCGACTTCTCCCCCGATTGGCTCGCTCTTTGTCGCTCGATTGTGCAATCAATGTTTCTGGCTTGGATCATGCAACGCATGCGGCTCACGGAGTACTGCAGCCTCATTCATCCTCGCCTCGACTCCAATCGAAATACAGCACAGCCGACATACATGCGTTGTCTTTGCGTTGCGTCGTTGGGGTTGCGCCGCTCTTATTGCGTGTTTTTGCCTTCACTTCGACCTTGCCTCTGATGTACGTTGAACGATCCTATCCTCCTTATTCGCATTGACGTGCGCGGGGAAAGGAGAACACTCAAAGCTCGTGAAAGAAGCGCCCTCTACGCTCCACTTTGCCCACTCCGTGTGTTGAGTGGCGCGAGAGAATACACGGCTCGTGTCCTCGGTGATAATGATCTTTAACTCTACCATCCATGCTATCATCTCTGCCGAAGACGACCTTCAAGCTTATGCCGGATGGGCAATTTTGTTATGTGTTTGATGAAGGTCGATCCCTTTTGTTTGCGACGGCCCGTTTTTTTCATCTCGGCATCGTCCATGATATCGACGATTCTCTTCTGGCACGATGAGCTGATGGCCATCTGATCTAATTTTCTTCATGATTTTTACTCTCGCGTTTTTACCTTTTCATGTTCCGACAGGAGATGATGGGTTTTGGTGGCCGTGATGGGTGAGCCTCTCTCACCTCATCCTTCCTGGAGTTCCTTGCCCTTCATCTTGTTGCTCGTAGGGCGTTTTCATCTCCTTGGACACGGGAAGGGAGGCCTTTCCCAAATTTCAAAAAAAGGAAATTCCTCCTCGATAGGCCAGACGTCTTCCCCCCAACGCCAATTTCACCTTCGTTGAGGAATTGGTTATTTATTTTTTACGGGCTCTATCATCATTTCTCGGAGAACTCTCTGGGTCTGCTCTGGGAGCACATGCATACCTGCCAATTTATGCTGCTCCTTGGTACAGGCCTTCCATGCCGTTGCCCATCAAAAGGATCAAGTTATAGCCGAGCGGCGTTGGATCTCCTGTTCTCTTCGCTTCTCCTAAGTATGCGCGCGCGTCTATAATAACGCTGCTCACCGCACCTGCATCGTGGAACCGCGGTTATACGGCTACGGCTACGGTGATCCTAAGGCCGTTGCTCTGTTTGCTCTTGCCTATTGCTCTGGCACATGCACCGCCTTCTAATCGCGCTTTTACCCCCCCCCCCCCTACACATCACAGAGCGCGTCAAAATTATCGTTATTTTTTTTTTCCCTTATCTCTCGCGATGGTGATATCAATGACGACGACCGCACCACATGCCAATGCCGTAGGAGGTCAAGCCCAGAGCGACTCGACCCCGACACCGACCCCTTCAAGTTAAATCGTTATCTTACTTTTTTTTTCGTTCCGCCGTAACAATGTATACGCCACACGGCGCCTTCCTTGAGATGCGCTCTCTCGGTGTCTCTCCCTCTTGAAACCGGCTTCTTCCCCAATCACTTAAACAAAACAAAAGAAACGCGTGTTGTCAACTTCTATCACACACAAAAAAAAAATAATTAATCAACCGGGGACATCCAAGGCATTAGGCGCGCCCTCTCGATGTCTGGTAGGATTTTGCCATGGGCATAGGCATGGTATAGTCCGTCCCCCGGGGCGATTCCCTCTCATCCTCCTTTGAAATTCGCATACTGCCGATAGCGAATACCTCGGAAGGACAGTCATTTATGTGTTACGGACATCAAGCCAAAGGCCCAACGCCTGCAGGGGTGATGGTTCTTGCAGAGATGCGCCGAGTCGTCAATAGCGGTCGGGCCTCGCCCGTCACGATGGACGGCGCACCCATCCGAGAGGCCATATTTTAAGCGACGATCTAGTCCTTGTCGACTCCCCCCTGGATACGGCCTTCGAAACAAAGCACTTAGGCCGAGGTTAGGATGATATCGAACGTGGGGTGATGGAGAGAACGAACGGTCCGCCTATTCCTGTTGATTGTTGCACGATATTCTGGCCAGGATAGAGTGATGAAACACAATGATCAGCTGGTCTCGACGATATAACGTCAACTCTTAGGCTAGGGGCCCTGTCGCGCCCAATCTCCGAGACTCGAGCATAGCATTTCCGAGCCGATTGCCGCGAGAGAAGAGACATCCCCAACCGGATACGTTTGGGTCGTAGGAAAAGGGTACGTCTCATTGAGAGACAACCCTCAGCGTCATATCTAGGTATGCCGCAGAACCGATCCGAATGATGATGATAGAAGTGAAAGCCATGCTTTTGATCCCACTCCATCATTTGATTGATTTCACGCGAGAGACAGGGTCCGTGAAAGGCAAGGCGTCAAAGACTTCAGCTAGTCCATCATAAGCTAACATGTGTGCACAATGCTGAACAATAACCTCCTAAGCTAGCGTGAGGAAGCAGTGCGTGCCGCTTGAGGTATGGACTGTTGAGATCTCGTCGCTGTCTGAATCGGGCGAATTGGATCGTGAATCGGGCACATGTGACGTCATGATCGACAGGACAAAGCTCCCTGTTCTACTACCACCTGTGATCAAAACTCGATCGGTATTGAATGCAGGAAAATGAAGGTGGCGCGCTGACTGCCCTTCTCTCTTCGCTTGTATTGTCCGAAACATGCCGACGTCAGAGCTACTATGGTTGCTAAGCCTCCTTTCGGTTGAACCTCTATTGCGTCATAAGGCAAGGTCGAAACGAAACATGCATCGCATCTCTGCGACCACCTTCCGCTCCAACACCCTTCTTGTCATCGATGTATTCAATGGCCACATCAAGGACCAGTGGCCCAACCTCGAGGAGAGCTCGTGCTTTGGCTCCGCAAAACCTATCTTTTCGATGCTTTGCTTAGTGCCGTTGCGGGCTGCCGGCACCTATATCCGGCTCCATCCAATATGCCTCCTTTGATGCGAAGTGTCCGGTCAACTACTGCTATTGGCTGCGGTTCATGTTCAGTAGAGGTTTCATTTCGGTGTGTGGACTGTCCTCGGCGCCAACATCTACACACACACCCGCCTTCACGACAGCTGCTGCTTTCGACATCGAAAGGACCAACCCGGAGGAGACTCTCGCACTCTTGGCTCCGCGGGAACCTATTGATATATCTGATACTCCGCCAATCGATTTTCACGACGGAAATCGCTTCGCTTGGCCGTCAAACCTCGACTCAGATCTACCTGATATCGACATATCTGGCTTTTTGCTCGGCCTCGCAGGAACTATTGGTACTACAATAGAGATCCCCGGCCCCACTGATTGAAACCCTGCGGCAAGATCGCCTGTCAATCATCCAAAAACTTAGCATGGTCTCCAATGATGTCGCTATAGCTCAATAGGAAACACGTCATTCAGTGTGTTTGATCGCATTTCCCCGCCAACATCATATTCCTCTCCAGAATAGCGCCCAATAGCCTGCCAGAACACGAGGAGGCCTCCTGGCTGCTTCGCCCGCGATCGTCGCTAGACACAGCCATCCAGAAGTTATCCCAAACATGACGTGCGGAGCGGCCCCACCTCCATTCCACATTTGGCTGAACCTCCAGATCTTTCTCCTCCTCCTCACGCATATCAAAAAATACACTTGAACATCACTTCCGAAATAAAACATTAAAAACGTAAAAACGTGGAGAGAAAGAGGGCGCATACTTGGTTTGACTAGGGGTGAACAAGTTCCCTCCATTCCGAAATTGGCTGGACCTCCGGACCTCTTACCTTCTCCTCACACATATCAATTAAACATCCCTTCCGAAATAAAAAACAAAAAAAAATGTGTGGAGAAAAAGAGGGTGCGTATACTTTTGACATCTAGAAGTGAGTGAGCTCGGCTGAGCGAGCTCCGGACGCTCTCCGACATGCGACAGCTTCTGGGATCTCCGCGTATCTCTCACATGGGGATAAAACGCAAGATAATTTACATCAAGCGATGGCGACTTTTAACGAAACCACGTCCCCATGTGCGTTCAAACCTCGGGTTCTGATTCTGGTAAAAGCACGAGCAAGGGTCGTTGGGATCGCGACATCGAATTTTTCGAACCCGCCAAACAATTCTCAGTTCCCCTCATCCCGCTTTTGTTTGCTTCCCAAAAACTTTCTTTTTTTTTCGCTAACCGGACCACCACCGGCTAGACAACGGCTCGGACAAATTCAATCGGAGCTCTAGATATTGCTAGCTTTGTTTGAATCGCCGTATCTCGGGACGAACGCCATTGGAAGGAAGAAGCGCCGATCGGCAATTGTCTTGAACTCTCGTTACCCCGCATTCGGAGACTTCTCGACCAAAATACCTACCGTCCATTCGTAACTCCTTCCAACATCAAGGTTCAAGGCGCTCCTAGCTCACTCGCCGATAAGGGGAATATAGTTCGGTAGTCAAAATAGATCGCTGATAAGAGCTAGACTTACACAGGGGCCTTTCTTGTACAGCAACAACAGGGTATTAGGAGCTTCCTCCCGGGACGAACCAGCCGGAATTTTGTTCAGGTTCATTCGATGGACGACAGCCTGCAAACTTATTTGGGCCCGGCGGTATCGCTGTTAATGGAGGTAAAGTCCAGGTCTGACAAAATACATCTCATTTGCTCCCTCTGATCACATCACTCCCTCGTCTCAAGAACACAGATTGACCACACGCACCGCAACTCCCCTCTCGGCTAACCAAGAGGCTTGATGCTACTGGCGCCAATCTTCTTTCGACTTCTTGCTTGAACATCGATTACTAAGACTGACCAATTTTGCTTAACGGAACTTATTTTTCGCGCGGTTGCCTTCTCGAACGTCGAGGTCAATGACGGCTGCGATTACGAGTGGATTCGCACGAGAGCGAGAGCGAGAGCGCTTCATCAACTTCCCAGACTTTTGTTTGTGAAACGAGACAAAGATTGCGCCATTCAGTCGCAACAACCTCCACTGAGTGGCCATATCAATCCAAAGGCTCCCAGCGCACGTCGCCACTAGTATCACTTCCTTCAGCACTAGGGATCCCTCTGAAATTAGTAGGAGTGGGCCCCCTTGCTTTATTTCACATCGGTATCTATCCTTGCTACAATCAACGAGGTATACTCCGATGGCGTAAACTTCGCCGTGTACCGTGACCCATGACGACGACACATACGGGATGTGTCAAGAAAAGGCTCTCACTAATGCTACCGGGCGACATACACCAGCCCAGTTACTTCTCGTTTACTCACAGCTGCAGTGCACACTGGGACAATGTACCTTGCGTTCCTTTCGTCGATGCCGACGTCGAGCAGCTCGGTGCCTGGTTTCCCAGTACATGTCAGCTCTGGGGAGGTGGAGGTGGGAGCATGCTTGGCTTTCCCATCGGCCTTGCCGGAAAATCTGCCTGTGGTGTTCCCTTCGGGCCTTTCACCTTGGGACCGTGACGTGATACCTACTTGTCACCCCTCGCGGCGCTTCTCTTTCCGTCGGTACCGAACACATCTTTTCAAATCTCGGAGAGGCTCGGTGCCTAACTTAGCAGTGGACGACCAGTGTCTCCATGAAGGACGGCACTCCACCCCGGCGTATTCGCAAGGAAGGTATATTATCCCCGATAGCCTTGTTTGGCGCGCACCCTCGAATCCGCTTCGTGGCAGTCGTTCTCTCGCCGTGTATTTGCGTCAGCTGCCCGAGCTGGTCGGCGGAGTACGACCTTTCATGACCGGGAATCAACAACGAGGAATTCATCATGATCCACGCTGGTCTCCATTGGCCGCCCATCCTGCACTGGTTTGGCCAAAGATCTGCTCTCTCTGAGTTTTTCAGCTGCAGTGATTTCTGCCCATTCGCCCTCTTGCGTTTCAGTATGGGCGCTCGATAACAATGATCCAATCAGACGATATTTGGCTTAGTCGGGATCGCTTACGCTTGCAGACAATCCCCAACAATCGGCCGCGCCTACGGGTTGAACACTACGCCCAAGTTCGACAATCGTTCGGATAACTCCTTGCGCAGTAATCGCGCACGCGCTCTTTCCTGTGTGGAAGATCTCGGGTCTCACCGCTGCTTGGGAGAACGCGCGACTACGGTCCGCCCTTGTCCTTACCCGAATAGATCCGGCTCAGGTGTGACAATCGGGCCATCTAGACCCGCCAGCATATGATAGTTGGCTCGACGAGGAGGTTAATGGCTCTTTTCTTCGAGGCACATATTGCTTCTCGTGCGGTCCAGATCATGTCTCATACCGAAGGTCGAGAATTGGGCTTCCGATGGACCGCTTCTCGACCCATCTTTACCTTGAGAGTCGAAATGGTCCAGGTATTTCAGACCGCAATCTGCCTGGGATGGTCGGCTCTTCCACGCATGTGGGACTCGAGCGCCACATCGCGAAGATAGCTTGTCACCGTCGGTCACAGGCCTCGGATATTCTCGGTCCATCATCCGTTTGCCCGTGTACACTTCCAAGGATCGATTGTGTATGATATTCAACACCGTCCACCATTGGTCAATTGATGACTCTCACGATCTTGGATCATGTAAGCGGCTTCTCAAGAACCCTTCACATATGCTTTGCCCGAGGTTTTCTCCGCCGCCACCGGTGCTTGTAAAGAACACATGGCAATAACGAAGCGTGGCTGTCTTACACGACATGCGGGCTGGAGTTCTGCACTATACCGACGCTCACAGTTTATCCTGGATCGAGCATAGTTTGGGGGAAACGCTGGTCGTGAGCGCTCTGTTATCTTTCAGGTCTCCTTGGACGCATATTTAGACTTTGTCACCACAAATGCCTGTTCAAGTAACGGTGGTAAACCGGTATCCAGCTTTACGGTCTTTAATGACATCAACGGTCTTCAAGCAACTCTACGCCTCTCAGATTTCATTTGCGGAGTTCTTTGATCGCCGAATCGGCTCGCTTCCCCCTGTTGCGCGAGGTTCATATGTTCCTGTCCCATCACAAAGTCAATCTCTTGGGCCTGGCGCACACGCGGTAGGAGAGCACTTGAGAGTTCGATGACGCACATATAGCCATCATGGGATGGAATACCCCTTTTCCTGTCATCTGGCGTTCCTCCCAGGTCCCTATCCATTTCAACTATTACCGCTCTTCTCGTCCTCCTACTCTATCTTCGAGGAACGCTTCCCTCGTTTTACGCGATTATGGACGACTTCTTTGCCATGACCCCCCCGTTCGACGGACGAGCCATATGATTGGCATCACTTTTACCTTGCCCCAAGTGACTGAATGCTTTCGTTAATGGCTCTTTGCTCCTGATCGGGAGGATGGCACGAGATCGGCGTGCACATGCCTCGAGGCCCTTCGCGGAGAGGCGTCGCCTCACCGTGGTCTAGCAGCTGACGTCCAGTAGTTATCTTCTGATTGTAATCCCTCCTTTTGCTCAAAGAATAAGCGGGATATGATGAGCCGCAGAATGGGTGATGAAGCGCTGGGCGCCTAACTCGTGCTTTAGTAGATAAACTGTGTGATCGATCACTCCCTGGTTTATACTATAATTCAATCCATGTCATCGAAGCGTGCGCGTCCATCCACACCAGAAGCTCAAGCTACCACCAAGGTTGAAGGGTTGTCCCCGAAAGTCAAACGGACATCGATCTCATCTTCAGCTGCTCCTATATCGTGTACCCTTCCACCGACATGCAATGCCCCGAATCCACCGTCGCTCCTTGCAAGCTCCAAGGAGTTTGAACAGCATTACGCGACATACCACACGCACATATGTACAGCTCCCGAGGTCAAACGGAATCCCGGGTCTTCAAGGGAGGCTCCGTGTGGAAAGGTCTTCCCAGACGCGCGATTGCTCGACTTGGTCAGTTGCATGGGCTTTTATATATATTGGGTATTCTTCACATTACGTCAAACTGAATTCTCTCATTTCTTTTGTTCCCTTTTCTTGTATGGTTATACTCGATTTCTAGCACTTTGCCGAATGCCACGACCCACTGATCGCTGTCCGTCAGGACCGGGGCGAGAAAACGGTACGTAACACACGCCTTTGCCCTGCATCGATAACTCAATTCAATCATGGTTTTCTATCAGTTCTCCTGCTTTCTGGGATCTTGCGATGGCATTTTCCAGACCCCAAAAGGACGCAGACTACATCTCATCGACGTTCACGGTTACCCGAAGGAGTACTATTTCTCCGTCACCACCAACGGCGTCGGCGACATTTTGAATAAATGGGGTCAAGGAGCTAGCCTGTTACGGAAGGAGTGGAAGCCTCGCGAACCGAAAGAGGCCCAATCTGGCCATCAGCGGAGTGAATCGATGGAAGTTGACTTTAAAGCGGCGACGACAAACTCAAACCCTTCCTCTCCAGATCAAACCATGATCACGAGAGATTCTCCCCCTCACCTAAAGTCCCCTGCGAGCCCCTCTCGACGGTCAGAGCCGTCGAAACAACTATCGGATCAGAAGGCGCCAGCATGGCCTATCATGGCTAAAGAGAAAGCTGAAGCAGCGCCAAATGACCTGGACGCGCTCACTTCAGGGCTATCATCCCTCAGCTTGGTACCTTCGTCCATACGATTTGGTCGCGGGAGAGGTGGAGCGCTCCTCGGACGTGGATCGGGGCCACCACCAAAGACAGCACCTGTGAATGAAGATCCCGCCGCTCCGTCATCGCCTCCCAAAATGCTAGGAGGTGGTAGAAAGCCGAATCGCGGTCGAGGTGGTAGCTTTGGAGTTGTGGCGAGAGCAGCGGATGGGTGATGGCACATGAGGACTACGCTATGATGACACAGTCGCATGGCAGGCATTTCACCATGTCGAACGACGTTTCTTTAACCTTGAAAACGACCTTTTGAAGTACGTGAACACAATAAATGATTATCGAAGTTGAGATATTCTTTTGCGATAGCCATCATCAGCATCTCTTCTGGGTTCAGTGGTCACTGAGAGTCTCTCATAGGGTCTTATATCTCTGCCTCCACAAGGATGCAATTTTGTCGACAAACCCCTCCTGAAGGAGTTGATTTTTGTTTGCAGGAACGCTACGATGAGGTTCTCGGAAAGATTCACGACTGATATTTATGTCATAATGGATTTACTGTATCCGGAGCATGGCAAGTTCATAAAGAGTTTGATTGTCCAATACTAATCCTGGTGAATAGTGAAGATCCGGTGAGCTAGTCTGTAGGCTTTCAGACTCGATATGCTCCCCTTGCCCTCTTCCACTCCATTGATTGCACCTTCCACTCTAAAGATTGCATCCCCCGCTCGAGTCGTTCATCCCGTAGGTCCACTTTCTTGCCATCGTCCCTCTATACTCGCGAACGGCCGCGTTGCTACTACCTATCCCCTTCGTTGATATCGTGCGGTCTTCGCCTTCTTTCTTCACCTTACCCAACGCCGCCAGGCCCTCAAAACCTAGAACAAGCCCCTCACTACTGTTCCAACCAACTATCACTCCCATCATCGACTGCTGCCCGAAGTTGGCGATGGGCACTTGCAGTTCAGGCATTGCGATGGGACTCACCATTCATTTCTGCTGAAAGGGCACAGCATCGTGCCAAGTCCTCGTAATCGGGCTTGTCAGGGAATGTGGTGATTTCCAATTTGTCGCAAATTATCAGGAAGGCTGGTCGGAGTGCATGGTCATCGTAAACAACCAGCTCGTCATTCCCGAAATTTGTGCCTCCAACTGCGAAGACCTGATAGAAATGACCTTCAGCTGCATGCGGCTCAGTCAAGGTCGGTTATAGCCTACCGAGCTGAAGCCAGGAGGGGGCTTCGTTGTATACTTCATGTATGTGCTAGTCTCGTATACCCTCCCAAGCGAGACGGCGTTTGTCATGACTGCTTTGTACTTTGAGCCTTTACCGTCCCCTTCGTTATTGGAGTATGATATGGACCTGCGCTGATAGAGCCAATTAGTTACAAAGACTACGTGAGATTATGAATCGTGTACTTGGAAGACATTAATGTGGAGTAGTGACCTGCTCCAAGGCTGGTGAAGTCGCAGGTTTAGAAATAATGGATGTGCTATTGATTTCAATTACTCACAGTCCCTCTGCTTTTGCATAGCAGAGATCATAGCCTTTACACATGATGCTGCACAAAGGGCAGTCTGATCTGTCCCATGGTCTAGCATACTCCTCTAGATATCCTACTCTGCACTTTCGAGTCGTGCTATGGAAGAGCGTGATCTCATTCCCAACGCGATTGCTTCGGGTAGTCAGTCCAAATCTGTAAACTATGCTCTAGGGCACACCCACCGGTATTCACCGTATCGGCTCATCAGATCTGACTCCGTCTGTTGGATCACAAAGATGCTATGTACGGAAGGGACACGATCTCCTGAGTTGGGGTCGAGTTTGCATGCTACTGTGAAGAGATCTGAGACTGAACGAGAAGCGTGTCAGCTGTCTGGGTATTATGCCAAGCAATGTAAGTGACATTCCCGAAAGAGGCGACTACCTCCGGGCACATGCTCCAATGAAGGATGAGGATTTGACATGTATTTTTAACTAGGGGATATATATTCACAAATCATGTATTTAATGAGAATTGACGAGTCGATTACTTACCACGGATCGCCTGATGCCTTCCATTGTGCTGAGAGACGGTGATGGCGCTGGCTGGTTGGAGAAAGGACGGGTATGAAGGGGTGAGTTGAAGACAAAATCTGAATTGCAAGATGAAACCCAAATTTATACCCTACGACTTGGACCAAATCAATAAGAGAATGTGCAGTATGTTTAAAAATATATCTTACCAGCCTCGTCTAAATCTTATCTCTGCCTCCAAGGGAGACACGCATCGTGGGCAAGGAAGGTTTCCTTGCGTTTTTCCCTCGGTATCGGAAGATATTGCATTATGATAGTTTAACTGGACCGAGTCAAATCAATCTAGATTGTGAGGAGACGGGATCATCGTATGGCACGCTACCTGCACGTTATTTGATGGACGGAGAATGTATGTGCCACACTGGCAACACCATGAGCGTTCAGTTGTCTCATATGTATGCATCGTGCACCAAACTTGTGTGTGCTGTAGATTCGAGGCAGAGGAGCAACCGATCGAAAAGCGTGGTAAAGCCCCGCATTGAAGGATAACGTTGGTGGGGTTCCACATTCGGAACTTAGATATCGACGGCACCCACAACATGTAAGCCAATTGAAGTGCTTGGCTGAAGTCGGAAGCTTGATACAACCCTTCTGTTCCATGCTTGAAATGCCCTATGGGTATCCTCATCGATCTCGAGGCTTTAGGTCTACTCTCATCGACGTTCACTTGACTACCGAGCCATATTCTCCTCGTCGACGATTGGGCGAGAAGCGCTTTGAACCTTGGTGTCGAAGGGCGTGACGAGTGGCTGGTGGTATTTTGGTTGGAAGTCCCAAATGAGGGGTATGACTCATGAGAGTTCATAACATTGCCATCATCAAGCGCCCATGGATATGTCGCTAGCCGGTCGCCGGGTTGATTGGTCGAAGCAAAGGGTTCGCTGCAGACCCTTATGCTTGCCAGAATTAGGCACTTACATGAGACCACCGTGTTTTAGATTTTAGAAGACCACCGTGTTTATGACACATGCATTATAAAAGAGCACTTTCGGTCCTCAGTCATTCATCACTCGATCCAGCTATTATTGCAGTGGAAATTTCGCCGGCGTATACAGCAAGCAGGAAGTTGACAACACCGCGTTCCTTTGCTTGAGTATTCAATGCTCGCTTATGTCATGTGTATGTTTCAATGAGACACAATGCACCTGAAGCCCTTAAGCTGTACACTTTAGTGATCGAACTCGCAATGACAACGAGGGGCGGCTGATGGTTACAGATTGGGATTACAACCAGGGGCTTTTGTGGCGATTTTATTTTGCTTGGCATCGACAGCTTTTCTCCTCTTCCACCATCCCTCTCGACTCTCTCGCTCCTTCCCCAGCTCGTTTACGCGACTGTGGGCTGTATCTTTCCCGGACTCTACTCTGTCCAGCCAGCGCGCTGTACTAACACACACTCTCTCAACGCTCACACTCCTTTTGCGCCCCCTGTCTCAATCAAAATCATGTACTTTTCTCAGTCACTCTTTTTCCTATCATTGATCGCTACTGCGATCTCTTTAAGCTCTGGCAAGCACAATCACCATTCCCATTCCCATAAGCGCCGTGGCCCGTCGGATGCCGGTCAGACTTCGCCCGCGACGACTTTAGCGCCCCGCTCAACCGCTTGGTGGACCTCCAGCGCTAAACCGACGGGATCCAAGAAGTGGGTCTTTGCCCATTTTATCGTCGGAAATGCTTATGTGAGCTCTCGCCATACAAACTGTCATCTGGCCTTTCATTAAATACTCTGTTTTCAGTCCTACACTGATGCCCAATGGTCGAACGAGATAAGGTCGGCTGCCGCCCAGGGAATGTAAGTCCACTGTATACCTTTCTACCTCTATATACTTGTCTGATGTCGTGCTCTAGCGACGCCTTCATTCTCAACCTTGGGACCGATTCATGGCAGCCCGCTCAGGTCGACCGGGCATACACAGCCGCCGCTCACAATGGCTTCCACATGTTCTTCAGCTTCGACATGACCGTAATAAGCTGCTCCGATACCACCATCATCCCCGGAAATATCGCCAAGTACGCGAACCACCCTGCCCAACTTAAGGACTCGAACGGCGCATCATTCGTCACAACGTTCAATGGCGGTGCAGGCTGCAAGGACAACGCTCAGTGGATGGAGGTTGTTAAAAATAGCGGTATACAGACGAAGTTCGTTCCAGCCTTCTTCGACGACTTGACAAGCGTTACGTTGAAGAGTGTTTACAATTCCATCAACGGGGACACCTTGGTGAGCAAGATAGATGTGATGATGCGCTCCTACTTCTTCTCACGGCACATCTCCTTTCAGTGGGGTGGAGCGTGGCCGAAGGGTAACAATCCCATCGACTGGTCGGAAGACAACTACCGTATCTCGCGTAACGGTCTTCAACGCCCGACTCCGGACTTTTACATGACTACCGTCGCCCCTCATTTCCATGTGGTACGTCTCGTCATATGAGTACACGATCAAGAAGCTTGCTCATATAGCCCCTCTTACAGCACTGGCCCGGTCGCAACTACATCTGGAGGTTTGATGACCATTTGTACGTGAGCCGATGGCAGCTTTTGGTGCAGAAGCGTGCTCTGGTCGACGCCGCCGAAATCATCTCATGGAATGGTTGGTTATCTACATCGATTCTTCCCGTCTTCAAACTAGTTTTGTTCTAATTTCTTTTGCGTCGCTTTCGGTAGATTACGGCGAATCCACCTACATCGGTCCCATCGGCAAGGACCTCCCCGCTGGCTCATCGTCATGGGTTACCGGGTTCGACCATACCGCCTTCCTTGCCATGACCGGTTACTGGACTTCTTATTTCAAGACCGGCAAGGCACCTACCATCATCCACGACAAAATCTTCATCTGGGGTCGACCTCACGGTGTGAATGATTCTCCAACCCAAGGTGACGCTGCTGGTCGCCCGCAGAACGCCGACTGGGTCTCGGACAAGCTGTGGATCGTCTTGTTCTCGACGGGAGCCGGCACCTTGCAAGTCACCCAAGGCTCCAGCAGTTCGACGTATCAAGTCGTCGGTGGGGTCAATAAATTGTCGATGCCATTGGGAGTGGCGAACGATGCGACGGCAGTTTTGACTAGGCATGGACATCAGGTCTTCCATTTCAATGCTCTGATCGCTTTCAGCCACTCCACGCCTCACTATAACTTTAACACGAGGGTTGCTTCCGGTCCTTGAAAAATCTTCTTTCTTCGAACTTGTGACGGTGAAATTTGGTATCATACTCATATCGACCGTCGATACCACATGTACCCCCTTGCGCACAATATCCCTGTCACCTCGATCGCGTTCGTGTTGTTTCATATATTTTTCTTTTTCACCGCAGGACCGATTTGTATACCCCGTTTTCGCCAATCCTTCGTTTCATCTGTTTTGTGGGTTGGCGTTTGTCTTTATACAGCTATTGCCCTTGAGTTTATATATTAAAGTTCATCTCGAAAGGGAGGCCCCAAATATAATGCAGGCTCTACATACATAATCAATCACAGCAACTGGAAGCGCCGCGGTCCTTGGGGCCGAAATCTGATAGCCCCCCGAGCTCTGCGCTTAGCCTGGCCACTGTCAATCATAATGAAGCAGTCTCTAAGTTCAACCTTTCATTCTTATCGTCAATTCTTAACTTTCGATTCGTTGGCTAACCCGGATCGACCCCAACGAGCAACAATTCACCTGGGCTCTCAAACATCGGCCCGCCCCATGCGAGGGTTCGCTGCTACAGCCGACCAGTTCCGCGCATAGTGATAGTGACTTAGAGCGACAAAGTAATATATTGTTAAGTGAGATGTTACACAAAGTCGGCAATGTGAACGGGTTGGTCTACATCCGAGACGTAAACAAGTAGGCGGCCGGACGATTCGTCGAACTGCCAGTCATACTGGGCATCGAATGTCATTTCAGCATCTTGAATCGTGTCGCATCGCCGTTCCTCTACGATCCAAGGCGAGGGCTCTTCTGTATTAGAACTGGAGCTACTAACAGAGGCATATGTCAAACACGTCCATTTTTGAGCAGGTGAATCGCCCGATTCCGAGATGAGAAGTCCACGTCGGGAGCCCAGGAAGCCGGCTTGAAATCCGAACGGGGAGCCGTGGGCGCGGACAATAGGCCCGGTTGACCAATCAAGATCGGGAATACCGACACTATAAAAAACACCGTTCCCCGTGAAGACTATGAACTGTAATTGCTGAGTGGATGCTTGGAATGGGATTGACATGGGGATCGCGGTCACATTTTCGTCGTAAATATGTTCAAAGTGGTGAGTCCAGCAAGGGGTGATGAGAGGTGGTTCGGGCGTATCTCGAGGGGTGGAATGCTGAAGATCGAGATTCGGTCCTCATATTGAGCGAGAAACCTGCTTTTGCAACTCAGAATGTAAACCGCTCTCGGCTTGTTGATAAGGAAGTCCATCAGTACCCAAGATGATTGATGCTTTGCTATGTCATTTACCATATTAGGGGTAAACAAACGGAAGACCGTCACGGATTCTGCACCCGCCCTCCACTCCAGAATGGCACAAGTCACTAGTGGTTCATGATCATCCAGTGTATGAAAGAGAAGCTCGTCTCTCATTGGGCATCCAGGAGGAATCGCAATCCCCGGGTGGCGAGGGTTCCATCGGCAAATATTTTCAACTCGCAACGCCGTGCAGTCGCTCTGTAGGACAATCCGCATGAACAGCATAAGGATCGGGGAGCCTGAAGTTTCGCGTGCGGTCAGTATAGTACTAACACTCACCAGTACCGCGACACAACCTACTTACCTCCGCAAGGGACAAGC
Organism: Tulasnella sp. JGI-2019a; assembly: GCA_019633535.1. Classification (NCBI taxonomy): domain Eukaryota; kingdom Fungi; phylum Basidiomycota; class Agaricomycetes; order Cantharellales; family Tulasnellaceae; species Tulasnella sp. JGI-2019a. The sequence continues at coordinate 99,882 of WSUE01000052.1, read as the reverse complement.
AGATCAAAGGCAAACATGGGCGAGCCTTCAACAACGGATACGCACATATTTGGGACATATCCCAACTCTGACATTTCGGGCAGATCGGCAAGTATTTGTTTCTCGATGATTGGTTTGTCCAAATCTATGGCACACAGTTGGTGGGAATCGCCATTGGTGATGAGAAGTAGCCAACGTCCCCCAGGAACCAACAGCGCGTCGATGAAAAAGATCCTGCTGAATTTGCGTACGCGAAGTTTAGGTCCTCCTTCAGTCTCGGATCTGGTCCAATTCGCGTCGAGTTGTATCACCCTCACAACAAATTCCTCCAGGTCTGTGGAGCTGTAGGTCTTTATAGGTCTCTCGAGTCGCGGTTTAGTCCCATAGATGTAGTTTTGGAGGTTGTGAAAGGCGTTGACCCAGACGGATCGCGTCTTTGAGAGATGGTAACAGAGCTGACAAGTCTGTTGGAATTAAACTCAGAGCGTATACGACATAAAACAAATCTTAGATGCCTACCTGTCTGAATGAGGCTATAGAACGGACTGACAGGGTGTTCAAGATTTCAAGCAGAACGTCATGAGGCAGTTGAGACAAATCCCCAGTGAAACCTGAGGGAGCTCTTCTAAGATTTCTCAAAGCTCTCCAAGGAAATCAGCTACAAGCTTACCAGAAGATTGCACCTGAGTGATTGATGTTTCCATGAAAGGGTGAGATGCGGTTAGTCGATGGGACTGTGGGAGTAAGTGCCTGAAACCCCTCTATTACAATCTCAACTATGCACGCAACTCGCAATCGATTCGTGAGGTCGTCTCAGATAATTCCAGGTCAGCAAGCCCAAGTATGCAGTGACTTATCAGCACCTGAATGACTCAAACGCCTACAGTTGCTACCAAAGTCAGACCTTCGACGTCGGTTCGACGGGTCCTCACGCGACCTGCTTCAGTCAATACTAGGCCTATATCAACGGCTTCCTTCCTCTCAACTCGGAGACATGATAGGATTTTCTTGCCGACTTCACCGTTTTCGTCGTCATCATCCAAGCGACAGATTCATCACTTCGACACTCACTCGTTTGTGCGCCGGTTAGAGCACGAAGGGTTAAACAGACAGCAGGCTGAAGGGATCATGAGCGCAATCGAGAGTGTTATTGACGAGAGTATCCGGAATATGACTGCTGGAATGGTCACAAAGGCGCAGCAGGAGAAGGTATGCCCTTCTCCTACTTCGCCTTGCTCTTCTCGTCACCCGCCTCGTCTTTGGTGTCCACAACCGTGGATTTGAGGAGCACGGGGTTGAGCTGCTCGAATGAAAGCTAGCGCTAGCGCGTGGTTGGGGTTCCTCTGCCCTCATGGCTCGAGCCATATACGCCGTCGTTTTGCCCCTGAGAATCTAATATCGCATCTATCACTCCGTGCCACTTCATGACTGTTGTCAGCAGAGTTGCTTCCATCACGCCTCACCACTGCGCGCTTTGTCCTTGCTTTAGCTGTCGCGCTGAAACCTCATTCGATCCATTTTCAGCAACATTATACTCAACAAGTCGACTTTGCACAACTCAAATCCGAAGTCCAACTCGTCGAGAAGAACGATATCTCTTTGATGAAGGCTGAGAACGATCGATTAGCGAGCGATTTGGAGAAATTGAAAGGAAGGTTGAGGGAAGAGATTACACGGACGCAAGCCGGCGTGAGGTTGGATCTGAATCTGGAGAAAGGTGTGTCATTGTTTCGCCATCAACACGAGTGGCCAGAATCTCCTCACGGCGTTGGTGCTATTACCGGTCTTGGAAGGCCATGAATCGACACTGACGCACTATTGCTTTAATGCCCAGGTCGCATAAGGGATGAGACGGGAATGCAAGAACTAAAGCTGCGTGAGGTGGAAACAAGGATAGAGAGTGAGATGGCTGGGTTACGGACAGCGATCGAGACCTCGAAAGTGAGCATTTCTTCCTGACACTATCATTCTTATCGGGGCCACCTATCGCGGGACCAATACTCATGTTCCATTATTATTTAGCAAAACACTTTACAGTATCTGGTTACCGTCGGTAAGTATAACTAAGTTGCAAGGATGACCATAATTATTAACCGCGTTCTTCTGGATTTGTTATTGCAGCCACTGGTTCAGCTGCTTTGCTCATGGCATACCTCCGTTTCCGCTATTAACCCGTCCTCAAATCGTGGCGTTATTCGATCCCCTCTGTTCCTATTACACTAAGCATGTCTAATTCCACATGAAGCATCATCAACGACGTCCGGACCGTTGACCAAAACCGGATGTCGTTGGCGTAATACGTCGACTCACCAAGCTTGACGCTTGATCTGCTCGCATTTACTCTCACTTCGCTCATCTCCGATCGTTGTGCACACTCATAAGGACAGGGAGCGATACAACAGGACAAGCATGCACCGTTACTAGGTTACTATTCAACGCTTTATCATTATCGTTGCTACCCCAAACCTTTCAGAACTTGACGTGCTTGTCGATAAATGCAACAATGGGCAAAACATGCTCCTTCCATTCTTCCGAATTCTCGTCCTGCAAGTCCAGCACCGAGACTCAGCTTGAAGAACTCAAAGGGATGGATCAGACGTACCTCGTACTTGTCACACACATGCGCACCTCCTGGGATTTGCTTATACTCCACTGCGACACCCTTCTCTTTCAACTTGGCCACAAATGCGTCGCTCTGGCCAACCGGAACATCCTTGTCGGCCGTCCCATGATAAACATATGTTGGTGGGTAGGTCTTGGCATCATCCAACAACGCCAATGCCGACATCTCCCGCTTCTTTTTTTCATATTCTGCTGCCTGCTTGTTTAGATCATCAATATGGAACAGTGTTGGCTTTAACATCGCATGGCTCATCATATAGTCGTGGGCTGCCCTCCGCAGTTTCTGTCGCTTGCCAAACATGGGTCTCGGATGTTCACCGTATCGGTCATGCCGAAAGTTGGGTGGGTCCTTGTTGACCCAATCGTCGAGGACTTCTGTGAGCGTCTCTGAGAGGTCTCGATTGGCGAGGGCGTCAGCGACCTGGGCTTCGGTGAAGAGATCAGTCGTTATTGGGGGCAAACTAGAGGCTACAGCAGCTGGGCTTTGAGGGAAGACTCGGAAGTCGACGAGGCCATATACGTCTAAGACTGCGAGGGGAGGCGGGGAGGCAAGGTGGCCAAGCATGGTTGCATTCGTTCCACCTAAATGATGCAACAGTAGGGTACAGACATCAGTCGCGAACCCTGGTCGCTCACCACTTGACGGCAGCATCCTAAGCTTGAAGGCTAGACTTACCAGCAGATTCCCCGCCGATCACAAAGCGAGTCACATCCACTTTGTCCGCACCTACGATTCCAGGGAGCTCCGTCTTGCACCACTCCAGTCCGTCCAGTAGATCTTGCAAGATGTCTTTCAGTTCTACTTCGGGAATTAGACGGTATTCGCACGAGACGAAGTGGTAGCCGGCTTTCACGAATGCCTCAACAGCCCAGGGACGAGGAAGACGGTGGCTGCCAACGATCCAAGCGCCACCGTGTACCCTTTTAATATAGCAGGCTTCAGCTCATTTGTGTATTCGATTCCTTGGAGTTTGGGATACGATGTATATACCAAAAGAAGAATGGGGCTGGTTTTCCTAGGGAAACGTTGGACGTTGGCCAAATACGGACAGAAACCGGTGTAGGGCCGATTTCGGTTTTGAAAACATGGTCGGAGTAAGGCAGCGTCGAGAGTAAGGATGGCATCGTTACGTTGCGCTAGATGGAGGACGTGTAACTCGCAAGCTATATGGGCGAGTGAATATGATGAGGATTTGTCACATGCGTCCCACCGAGTTTGGAAGGCGTTCGGAGGCATCTCGGATTCCAGACGCGAGGTGAATGAGATATATATGTGCTTTGAGAATAGCAATTAGATGTGCTTTGAAGAAAGCATCTAATGAAATATAGCAAGGTAAATATGGAAATGATTGAAGCATCGTTAATAGCGCCCGAACCGTTGACGTCCTGTTAGACGAAACCGGATGTGCATTGGCATATACACCGACTCACCGAGCTGTGGCGCCTGATCCGCTCGCATTTACTCTCACTTCAATCATCCCTGATCATTATACTTAAACACAGGGAGCGATAAGGATAAGGCCGGGTATGCCCGTCACTGGAACACTCTTCAATGCTGTATCATTATTGTGGCCTCACTAAACCCCCTTCAGACCTTGACATGCTTGTCGATAAATGCAACAATGGGCAAGACATGTTCCTTCCATTCTTCAGAATTTTCGTCCTGCAGGTCCAGCACCAAGACTCAGCTCGAAGAACTCAAAAAAGATGGATCAGGCGTACCTCGTACTGATCACACACATGCGCGCCTCCTGGGATTTGCTTATACTCCACTGTGAACCCCTTCTCCTTCAGCTTGGCCACAAATCCATCGCTCTGGCTAATCGGAACACCCTCGTCGGCTGTCCCATGATAAACATATGTCGGTGGGTAAGTCTTGGCATCATCTAACAACGCTAATGCCGACATCTCCCGCTTCTTCTTCTCATACTGCGCTACCTGTCTGTCTGGGTCGTCGATATGAAACAGTGTCTGCCTTAACATCGAATGGCTTATCATATAACCAAAGATCGCCCTCCGCAGCTTTTGCCGCTTGCCGAAGACGGGTCTTGGGTGTTCACCATATCGGCTATGTTGAAGGCTGGACGGATCCGCGTTAACCCAGTCATCAAGGACTTCTGTAAGCGTCTCAGACTGGTCCCGATTGGCGAGAGCAGCCGCGAGCTGGACTTCAGTGAAGAGACTAGTCGCAATAGGGGGCGCACCAGAGGCTACGGCAGCTGGGGGTTGAGGGAAGAGGAAGTCGACGATGCCGTACAGGTTTAAGACTGCTAGGGGAGGTGGGGATGCCAGGTGTCCAAGCATGGCTGCATTAGTTCCACCTAATAACGTAGCGATAAGGTACAAATATCAGTCGTGATACTCAATCACTCGCTACTTTACGGTGATATCCTAAGCTTGAAGGTTAGACTTACCAGCGGATTCCCCACCAACTGCAAAACGAGTTACATCCACTTTGTCCTCGTCAACGATCCTGGGGAGCTCCTTCTTGCACCACTCTAGCCCATCCAACAAATCTTGCAACATGTCTTTCAATTCCACTTCAGGAAGTAAGCGGTATTCGCAAGAGACGAAGTGATAGCCGGCTTTCACGAATGCCTCAACGGCCCAAGGGCGAGGAAGGCGATGGGTGCCAACGATCCAAGCGCCACCATGTATCCTGTCAATAGAGGTCTCAGCTCATTTGCGCATTCAATTCCTCGGGGTTTGAAATATACCAGAAGAAAAATGGGGCTGGTTTTCCCGCTGAAACGTTAGACGTTGGCCAGATACGGACAGAGACTGGTGTAGGACCAATTTCGGTCTTGAAAACATGATCGGAGTAAGGCAGTTTCGAGAGTACGGACGACATCTTTGCACTAGATTGAAGACGTATAACTTGCAAGCTATATAAGCGAGTGGAGGTGACGAGGATTTGTCATATCGGTGTCACACCGAAATTAGAAGGCGTTCGGGGGCATCTCGGATTCCAGGTGGAGGGGGGTCGATAATATATATGTGCATTGAGAATAGTAACTGGATGGGGTTTGGAGGCAGCATCTAATCAAAGATAGCGAAGCAGATAGAAATGATTGAAGTGTGTTATGTAACATTCTATGCAAAGGAACAAAGTAATAAAGGTCCAGGGGGCGAGACGATGATCGACCATAACCCTTAGAATCGAGGAATATTCAAGGAGGGGATGCCCGATGGGGAGGTGGCGTTCCTGATGGGATCCCTCGGCATGAGGCCGGCGTTGCCATACAGCGGGTTGTGACCTTGATAGTCTTGGTTGCCTTGAACCCAAGGAGGAGGAGCCGATGACGGATGGAAGGTGATTGGGTGCAGAGGTAATTGATACCCGATTTCAAGCTCCTCGAGAGAAGTCCTGAGGTACTTCATGAACAGGTTACGGCGTCCCCATCTGAAGATTGACAAAAGCGATCCCCGTTAGAATCCGCCGACGCGGTGGGACAAACGTGCCACTATGCTCACCTTCCTCCCCAGTCCTGCCAGTTGTGGCGATCTATTGGGAGGCCATTGATCAATCTAACGGTCAGAATAGGCATCAGATATCAGAGCACTCACGCTCCATGGCGACGGTCAAGTTAATCTCATTCTGGAATTTCATCTATAGAGGAAAGATTAAGTAACCAGAGGACACCTGAGTCCTCATAGCATTCCCAGACGCACGTTGTCAATCCAAACTTCCACACCAGGGGCTATTTTGGATGGTTTAAATAGTGAGCCTGAGATCACATGAACTGAGTGCATGAAAGATTACTGACTGCCCCATTCGCGACTGTGCTCCGACATGTATTGGCGTAACTTGACCTTGAGCTGTTCCACGACTTCGATCGGGGTGTTATAACTGATGTTCAAAGCCGTTGTCTCCCATCTGCACGCAACAGGGTTAGAACCATATTCTATGACAATAAGCTAGCTTTATGACGTACTGTGATCCAGATCGGCGCATGTTCTGGATGAGCTTCGTGGTGGCCAAAAGTGAGTTTGGTGCAACCACTTCCTGCCCATCTACACGGCGGAAAGTTGTCGCGAAGAGCCCGAATTCCTTCACTGTCAAGATCTGGTCGTCGACAATGATCAAGTCTCCAACGTCATAAACGTGCGTGCTGAAGATGAAGATAAGCTACGAACCAAAGTTCGGGGGTTAGTCATACAAGCATGGATCTAACGAAACAAGCAGAGGGCTTCCATACCGACTCAAACACCGTCTTTGCCGAATTACCAAACACAAAGCTGAACCCGAGTACGATGGTAGCCAGCGGGATCAACGACGTGAGGCTGTCCGTCGGGTTGAAGACGAAGATGCAGATGAATATAATGATGATCAATCCGATACCGACCATGACCGCGTCCAACTTGGCGACCGCACTGGACATGTCCTTCAATGATGCGGAAAGGGCTTTGCGTTCCCTGTAGATTCGCTGGACAGCCTCACGCATTTCCTTCTTCGATATATCACCGTTATCTAGGGAAGTAGGGGATGAAGATGAGCCAGAAGCGGAAGACGACAGCGAGTGCAGATGGTGGCTCACCGTCTTGATCGAAGAGACTGAAGGCGACATGGGCATCAGCCTCGGTACGGAAATACGGATAGAAATCTGGATATGGTCCGAGGTTCGTTTAGATATCGTTCTCGTCGTTTACGAGCCCTTCATACATACCTTCGACAAGAAGATGATGCCTCGGCGGCCAAACAGAGGACAAATTCGAGAACAGGTTTTGTGCAAGCCGTCGAGCCGAGTATAACGAACCTATATAGCATTGCGCTGAGTTAGTCCTCACAGAGAATTAGGAAAAGCCATTAGACTCATACCGATCTCGCCCTCTCGATTGAACTTGCTATCCTTCAACGCGACCTGCTCAATCGCATCCTTCAAGTCTACCAGTTGATCCTTCAACAAATCCGTGACAGCCTTGCTCTTCTTCCGCTTCGGCGCCTTAACCTTCGCGTGTCCCACGGCATCGCCGTGGACTTTTTCTTTCTCTGAAGTGGTAGAAAAGTTCTTCTTGTGGGAGACGCCATTGGCCTTTATTTCCGGTGTACCTGGTCGGCTGTTGTAAGGCGAGCCTGTTAGGGCACCGTCGGGTCCGGCAGAACGACGGCGAGCGGCATTTTGTTTCTTCTTGGCTGCTGCGGGTGTTGCAGAAGAGAGTTTATCTAGGGCTTTGAGGGCGACGCGGTTTTCGTTCAGACGATCCTAAGTATTCATGCAATCAGTCGTCGTGCTTTCGACACGTATGGAGTATCCGGAAACTCACAGCTAGAGCTTTTTGGTGGAAGCGGATGGCAATGATCCTCACGAAAAGCTTCTCGACGAGCAGAACGATCGCTGAACCGAAGAGGGCTTGGACCACGCGGTTGACAATGGTCCAGTACCGGCCGGGGGGATTGAGGATGTGTCGGATAAGGCTGAGAGATACCCATCCAGCGGAGACGTCGAGTGCGAGCTTCAGCCAGAACGAGACGGCCATAAAGAGCTGTGTCGTAGAGGAGTAGGGATCAGGATTATGAAATGACAATGAAAACGCGCTCTACGAACCTCCAGCTGAGTTTTGAAGATTTCTGGTGCTTTCCTGCATGAGGAATTAGGGCGTTAGAGGTTGAATGGTCCGAGGAATGGCTTCAAGCCGCGTGCTTACCCATAGACGAGGAAGACGAGCCATAAGACGAAACGAGGCGCAAGATCGACGATCAACGATAGGATGCAGCTTGCCACCCATGTGGTCGCGACCCAGAGAGACCAAGGTATGACATGGCCTCTAGCGGGGGTACTCTTGAAGACTAGAAGGAAGAGCAGAGCAGGGGTGACGAAAATGCCCCCAAAAATGACCGCAAGGATCGTGGTTCTATTGCAATAAAAGCCAAGAGTTAAAATAGAAGTTCATGGTAATAGATGACGTGGGCGAGGTGCCGCTCCAGACGGTACTCGCCTAAAAACGGGAGCCAGTTTCTTGTAGGCCAACCAAACCCGCCTCCCTCTCTTCGCCTTCTTCTCTCCAACGACCACTTTCGACTGGGCATCGTCATCGTTGTCCCAATCGAACTCGTCGGACGAGTTTGTCCCATCGGAATCTGTGTCTCCGTCGTGATCCTGCTCATTTGTCCCATCTGGGTGAGCATTGGCTTGTGGACCAACGGGTGGATGATCGGCTCGGGTCTTTTCGTATGATGCTGGCTGGTTACTTGCCAATGGAGATGATGATGCAGGGCTGTTAGTTGACTTTGGTAAGAAGTCGTAATGAACTGGCGAGGTCGATCGCCGTGGAGGAGTTGGGACGCTCATCTTCCAGTCAATGGAAGAGATTTGACCAGCAGAGAATGCAGGAGATAAAGATAAGAGCTTGAGTGGTAGGAGTCTTCCGGTTTTTGAGGGAGCGTGAAGCAAGAGAAGGTAAGAAAGAATGGGTTCTTCTTGATGCCCCACTTTTCTTTTTTTTATGTCAAGGCGCCGCAGCTTCTCGGTCAAGATTTCAACAATGTAACGCGTGCAACGCCCATCCACCCTGGGCTGGCTGTCTGGGCTATTTTTACCATCATCACTGTCCACCCATGCCATTGGTTATCATATTGCTCTTGTGAATGAAGACATGAGTTGATGGTCCGTCGACAATCTGCCGCTAGATGAGAGCCGGAACAACAAGCCCCGCAAGGAAGGGGCTTCAACGAAGACCCCGCTCATCATGCGGGGAATACCAAGCCTGATCCACCGGCACAGACTTTAAGGCGCTCTCTCCCCCCAAGGGACAATAAATCATTCCCAATTTAGGGGTGCATGCATCTTAACACCGAAGATATCTACATCGATCTGATCTAAGGAGCTGCAACGATGGCGCACTGTTCGGTCCACCCTCCATCGCGGCCGATCCCCATGAATCCCCAATCAGTAATCCCTTCATTTTGATCTCGCGCCTTGCTTTAAAATCAACATCCGCATTTGGGTGATATGGTCGTAGATACCCTTGCGACAGTGCTTTCCATTGTGACATATACATAGGTCGGTTCTCCCGATCGGCGCGATAGCCTCTTGACGCGAACTCACCAGAATGCGTCGATCGTCTAGCTTGCTATTTGCGGACCCTATGTACATGTAGTATTTCCCTCCAAAATATTCTCTAATACATAATTAGTGGGCACGCACGGTAATCGAGTAAAGTAAAGCTATATCATCATTCGCAATGGGTGGAGCTAATGGTACATATATATGTGCCAACACCCTTTGGTTACTCTTACGAGCGTTCCAGGGCTACCACGAGGAGGTAGGGTGTTTGGACTTTGTTAGCCCCGTGCCGGGGTCGAAGGATCTGTGTGACTCAAGAGCACAATCTGGGCATGCTACGAAGCAGTGGGCGAAAAATTGGTGCCATCCCACCCCACGACATGGGTGGGTATGAACCACCCGTTTGGCAGAGCAAATCCAACCAATAGAACGTCCAGAACGAATCCGGCGCGGAGGTCGTGAAGGGGATGGAAGGTGTACCTCGGTATTGCTGCTGGCTACCTAAGGATAGATGAAAGGTTCAGTCGATGCGAACGTGGTCGCTACTTACCGTCGACCTAGAATAAAAGGTTAGTAGACGCGACGGATTCGCCACCTATGGATATATAAGGGTCAGCAGATGCGGACGCTGCCGCTACGGATAGCGAACCGGGAGGCAAAAACCATAGACTGAGGCCAATCCACCCCTGAGGACAGTTTGGTTCGAGTCTGTGCGAAAAAGAAGAGGTAAATAATAATAATAAAGACCTTAACCTGAGACCAATCCACTCCTGAGGACAGTTTAGCTCGAGACCAGGAAGATAAGAACCATAAACTGAGACCAATCCACCCCTAAGAGCAGTTTGGTTCAAGTCCATGCAAAATAGAAGATAAAAACCTTAGACTGAGACCAATCCGCCCAGTGGACAGTTTGGCTCGAGTCCAGGAAAGCTGTAACAAGCGACAAGATCCCATTAGTATTAGACTCAAGGACAAACGATATGATAAGATCAACGAATGCTCACGGGGCAAAGATATCTCGTCCGCTCTGGAGCACGCAGCGATCCAGATACCCCCGACCCGTAAGTCATGATCAGCCGGGGGTCGCAGCCTCCCATCAGCACCGCCTGCCTGCCTATATCAACAGTATGTCAGGGTCATATCGCGATAGGAAGAGTGGACAGGGAGATACGGACAACACAGGGGGGGCTGATGGCTCCAACCACTGTCTAACTGATGTTAGGGTCCGCTCAACTGGTAAATGAATAGGATCAGTGAGGATGGGATCGGTGACGGACTAAGAAGAGTGGACGACGTACAGGTCAGAAGTGGTTGATCGCCAACACTCGCAGTGATATCTTCGCCGGGAGAAGGAAGGGATAGGGAAACGAGGACGATGCTTAAGGGCGGTTTATATATCACAGCTCAACGTGAAGTATGAGGTATTCTTTTTTGTGGTGTTATTCTAAACAGTTCAACTGACAGCCCAACGGAAGTGGAACACCGAGGCGGCCTGGGCGAAGAACAAACAAACTAACAAAACCAGTCACATCATTAATTATGTTTGAACTCCAGCGGGTAGGTCCGCTTCCTTTGATATTCCTAAGTATCAAGTGACTCCAAAATAACCAGGCGATCCCAAGAATAGACACTTCTGCTCCCGTCGCTCACCAGCAACGCCGAACCAGGCTAGCCCAAGTTCGCCTGGGAGACAACAAAATTAACAAAACAAACAAGGGGGCTCCCTCTGAATGCACAAAGTGAAGGACGCCGCCATAATCAAAGCAATCATTCATTATGAGTTATATTCAGAGTGGTAGTATTAGCGGGCACCAGTCAAGCTATGATGCAATCGTGGTTGCACGCGTATAAAAGAGCGCAATATGTAGCTAGCCATGTTGAAATATGGGTATGTTTCTTGTCGACGGTTCCCAGGGATGTGGGCAGCCATCGGGCTGGACCACTCCAGGCTTCGTAAACTTTGGCCTTCAAACACTGGCACTAGCGATGCCGATGCCGCAAAGAGCCTTCAGTCACACGTACTATGAATTGTATGTATTTCAACCTCCCTTCCATCGATGATCTAGTATGGCTCGACATTATCTTCGATCGCCCTCCATTTAAACGACGCCAATGACGCTTGACATATGACATGATTCTGATATTGATTATTATTTTTTTGTTCCGGCTTTACGAGCTCCCTTTCAAGCTCTTTGCTGGTCATACGGAAAGGGATGGCGGAGAGGTCAGGCCTAGACCGACCTCTCGTGACTCTCGGGAATGACGAGGCTTCATAGGGAATGATTACAAGTAGAGCGCCGTACAGCGTATACGTAAGAATTGAAAAGAGTAGGAGAGTTTAAGATTAAAGATGCGATGTACAGAACGCAGCAGTTTTGGGAGTAGATGTAAGAGTCCTTGGATGATTTACATGTCGATCGATGAAACCTGCCCATCCCACTTGCTCCCGTTGTAGAGAGCATAAGCGATCTTGCCATTAGTGTTGCGATGGAAGACGTACTATAGGAAGTAGGGCGTGACGGTCAGCTCCAATCGGAAAGCACGTAAATCCGTGGACACTCGCGATGTACTGCTTGCCGTTGACCACCTGGGCCGCGGCGCACAAGGGGCTCTGGTTCTGGACACTGATGTGTTTGTCATTACCGAAACTGGTGACCTTGCGGTCAACGGTCTGATGTTGGTCAAAGGACCACTTCTTGAGGTCGCTGTTGTAGTAGCTGGTGGTGAAAATACGACCTCCTTCGTTACCGAGGTTGACGGCGGCAATGTTGGCGCCGTTGAAACGATCCTCACCGTTGAGCGCACCACCTTGGATGGTGGTCCACTGACTAGGTGCGCCATTCCAGTCGGGTGACCACGTCCATCTGGTGTAGTACTGGTCACCATTGGCCATGAAGATCCTCTCATTGACGGTGTCTGTAGAGTAAGGCATCGATAAGGAGCTCTCCGCGTGATATCATGATAGTCATGAGACGAAGTCAAAACTCACTCCCGTCGACAAGTACGGACGTCGTAAACGCAGCGTTTCCAGCCGTGGTAGCAATATTACCAGCCCAGCGCCAAGCGTTATGACCTACACTTCGAAATTCTTTCAGCGTAGGGGTGTATCCCTCTCCTTCGGCGTAGATTACAGACCACGTTGTGACACCTAATAAGGTCGTGACGTGTTAGATAGTTGACCTGTCATCGAGAGAATGGTAACGTACCGTTGAGACGGAACGCAGATGCTGATAGTCCCCGAGCAAAGGTAGGCATGCCGGCGTTGATGGCCCCGTCACCCCACGCAGTACCGTTGAAGTAGAAGGAACGCAAAGTGTTGTCCGTTGAGACGAAGAAGACTTGTTTCTCGACAGTGTTGGTCTCAGGGATGTATACGCTGGCCGCAGAGATAACAGCGTTGTTGGCGATCTGATAGGCATTGTTCTGAGGGCGGAGTGTCTCGTTGCTTGGTGCGACCTGCCAGCCATCGTTGTTCCCGAGACCACCGTTGACGGACTTCCACATTTCGATGGCGTTGTCCCTCGCGTGCCAGACCTCAATAGCACTGTGATCTTTGTCGGGACCTGTCCATCCAGTACACGCTATTGAGGTCTAAATAGAGATTGATCAGCTGCGAACAAGCGTGTAAGAATCAGATCAATAAGTTCCAACCTGAGCTTGATAGGATTGCCTCTTGGGATGGGTAGGAGAGGCATATACCGCCGAGCAGGCAGTAGTGGCGAATGCAAGAGCAGTGATGAAGATTTGAGCACCAGGCATCATGAGGGAATTGAGTGAAGATAGAGGGAAGCAGGGAGAACGAGCGCATCCTATATCAGGAATGTGTCGGGAGAGGAAGCGAGCGGTAGATCTCGGAAGGCAAGCGATATCCCGCTTGGGATAGCGCCAGCGAGATTCTATCCTTAGGCCCAAGCATGCGGCGCCGTCCCAACGCATAGGCTTTTACGCGATTAGGCAACCGGGTTTCACCGTCCCATTAGCGTGTTATATCAGCAACATGGCGGCGGACCAGAGACTGTTAACAGTTTCCTTGAATTAGTCTTATTGTTATGTTTGGCGAGTGCGGGTGAGGAATTCTCGCATCTCATGGAGCCGATGCTTTTACCGACAACTTGCGGTGTGGGTTTCGAAGAGTCCCACGAGCTTTACTAAGCACTAAGCGTGCTGTAGTTCGTCAGAGTGTGTCGATGTAGAGGTCAAGCAGTCATGATCAGACAACGGTGGTCTCGATCTATGGTAGAATAAACAACACACTTCTCGTTGCATGTGCTTGTTTGCGATCCACGCTCCAAAACGCTTATCTTCATGAAGGCCACACACCAGCTCAGTTTGCATACAACAAAGATGCCGCTCTGGTGGTTTCGGGGACGTCTGCCGAACAAATCGGCCGAAAACTACCTTGCCAATAATACCTAAAACACCTGATACGTAAAACCCTGGGTGTGTGTGTAAGGTTGGCAGCTCCCCAGCAAATCATCGTTCGCACTGGGTACTTCCGCACACAACCTCCACCGCTAATTCAACTGGATGAGTCCACCACAAAGCATTCTTGATGAGCAGCGACCGTTCTTAGCACCCAGCCGTCCCTCGGAGTCTGATGACGATCACACTCCGGCGACATTAGAAGAGGCTCGGACTTCAAAAGAGCCAATCGACCCAAAAGAGATATCCTCACGACGTAGAACTGTTATCCTTCTTGGTATATGGATGGGCACTTTCCTCTCAGCATTAAACTCGACGATGGTGGCAACATTATTATCTTCGATAGCCTCAGAGTTTCAGAGCGCCAATCAGGCGAGCTGGCTTGGAACGTCTTATCTCCTCGCCACCTGTACCTTTACACCCCTTTATGGGAGACTCAGCAACGCTGCGGGGCGCCGTGGTGCCTTTCAGATTGCGTTGTTCTTCTGTGGTGTCGGGACAGTCTGTTGTGGCCTCTCCACGCGCCTGGAGGTATTGATCATTACTCGCTTCGTAGGTCTTCATTGGTTAAGGATCAAAACATCTTGGAAACTGAAATTGCTGACGTAGATTGCGGGTCTTGGTGGTGGAGGTATCTTCACGACGTCATCGATCATTGTATCGGATATGTACTCCATGAGGGACCGCAGCCTTACGCAAGGTTATGCGTCGATATTTACAGGAATGGGCCTGGGACTCGGAGGCCCATTTGGAGGCTGGGTGGCAGATCGATTCGGGGTGGGTGAGATTCATAATCCTTCGCAGATGATTCATAACGTGAACTTCTATCGTTTGCCAGTGGCGGGCAGCCTTCCTTTGCCAAGGTACCAGGTGTATCAAGGACCTTTCTGATTCAGTATTACTGATCACCGTCTTCGTTAGCTCCACTTTTTATTTTCTCTTTTTGTACGGTCACCGCCTGTCTTAACTATACAGTGCCCGGTCGGAGCTCGTCACCTTGGGAAGTATTGAAGCGTATTGACTATTGGGGGTGCGCGACCCTTCTCCTTGCTGTGAGTTCTATAACCACAACATTTCAGAACAAAGCGTCCTGACAAGCGCCGCAACAGGTGGCGTCTTACCTCACCTTCCTGAGTCTTCGTTACAACGAAGATCTCCCATGGACTAACCTCGGCGTCATCGCTAGTGTTTTATGCACTATTATTTTATTTACTGCATTTACCCTCGTCGAACTACTCTTCGCAAAGGAGCCAGTGTTAGCGCCTTTCCTGCTGAAGCAACGGGTTCCCGTTCTCGTCGGAATATCCAACATGCTTGTATCCATCTGCAACTTTTCGGTGCAATTTTATTTACCTATGTGGTCAGTAGCATAACACATGTCGTGTTTATGAAACTCGGGATGGTTCAACTCACGCCTGCCCAATAGGTTCGAAACTGTACAGCGGACATCTGTGACCACTGCAGGTTTAGTCGTTTCTGATTTTACCGCTCACAAACCTATTTTCTAAGCTCTGAGGATTTGATTCGATAATGAACAGGTTTTCATATCATGCCGAACTCGATCTCCATGAGGTGGGATACTTCCTCTGGGTACATTCCTAATAACCTCCTACGCTATTTTAATAACCTCGCTATCATTTTACGATAGTCTCGGAAGTCTCTTCTCAGGCTGGTTGATGCATCGTACCGGAAAGTATAAAACCCTCAACGTCACCTTTGGAATTCTTCCTACCCTTACGGCGCTCGCTCTCTCCCGCCTGAGGACCGATTCATGGACGGTCACTCAGTGGTTGACAATTGCGAGCGCAATTTACGTCTTTTGTGACCGGGCTCTGTATCTGACGTTGCTTCTGTGAAACAGGTACCCCTTGGATTTGGAAATGCCGTCGTATTGCAGACCACATTAAGTACTTGATTTGTTTATATATCCAATTTTGAACCCATAAATTGACGTCCAACTGGTTGTTTAGTCGCGCTGCTAGCTTCTATCCCTCGTAGGCGACATCGTTCAACGCTCATGCTTGCCCTTGAAACGGATACCTGACCTTTTACTCTTGATCGCGCAGATTCGATGCTTGCTGTTGGTACGGGCTTCACACAACTGTTTCGTGGGATTGGGCAAGTATCCGGAGTAGCAGTTTCGTCGGCGGTGTTCCAGACGTTGTTAGACAAAGAACTCCATATTCGAATCACTGGTGACGGTTCCGATGAGGTTTGTCCCGAATTTTCGAGCGGCGGTCCCAGGAATCACCTTAACCAAACTCGTACGGTTCCCTAGTTGATTCAGAAGATCCGCCACTCCTCGAGATTTGTAGCGACGCTTCCGGAAGAGGTTCAAATATTGGCGCGAGAGGCATACGCCATCGGGTTACGGCGAGTTTTCATATGCACAGCTTGCGCTGCCTTCTTGGGTTTCTGCATCCGCTTGGGGGTGAATTTCGTGTGCTTCATTCTTTGAGAATGCTATTCATGCGCCCAATTTTTTTTTTGGGGGGCCATCACAGATTCCCGAGTTGTCCCTCGACCGCCCCGAGGACGCCTCTAGAAAAACCAATAGCACGGCCACCATTTCCATGGCCGCTGGGAAACCAGGGCAGTTCGACCGAGGCCGGCAAAATAATGACGCGAACCAAGGAAATGCCGAATGGAACAGTGATGGTGAAGATGATGAGGGTACAAAGCTAGCGGCCTCGAGGAAGGGGCGACGACTTTCAACGTATGAGAGATGATGATGGTTTCGATTCAGAGAATCCGATAGACAAATCATGATGGAGCCCAATCCTACTCCATACTCTTAGAAAGAGCACTTTGTAGGAAAGGGTTGTAAATTAAAGATAACAAGAATCTCGTCGGTGGCATGAGAGATGCTTGGTTCGTGTCAGCTAGACCCTAGGATCGACAACCGACATCGCCGGAATAACGTACGGCATGGTGCGGCCACATGGAGTTAACAGCCTCGGATGATTTGCGTCGCAACCGTTACCGCCATGCGCCGTCTACTCCTTGACCTGTATCAGGATCCCATGAAAGAAACAGCCTGGACATAGCATCAAATGGGCACTTAAATGAGGGAAAGCAATGGCGGTTAATCCGCTCGAGGCACTGTCATGACACCAGTGCAACATCTGTTCAGGAACGGCATCGCATACCCGAACTGAGCGAGGCGATGCTGGGCTCAACTTCCTTCCTTCCTTAAGCTCAACCGGATCATTCTGGAACCGGTCGATCTATGTGGTTGACATATATTCTGTTGCCAAGCACTCCTGGATCTCTCTCACTTCCGTCACTTCGGCGAATTTACATCCCTCTCGCTACTAACAACGAACATGCAGCAACTCCAATTTTCTGGGACCGCAGAGGAAGACGCTGAACAATTCTTGGAGAGGGTGGACGCGATTGCTTGGGCCCGAAAGCGTCAAAACGATGGGGATTGGCTTCTACAGTACACAACGGGAGGGCTCGAGGGAGAAGCTTTGGCATGGTACGTTGGTTTGGCTGACGAGAATCGATGCTCCTGGCCCAACCTGCGTCAGAAGTTCGCGCAACGATGGATACCAACTCCGATAGTCGACACGGCGGCGGCGCCTCTAATGATTGCTGGTCCTAGTCGACTAGTTCCCGCAGATTCCTCTCCAGATCCGGGAATCAATATCTTGACCGAGGATGTTGTAAGTTTGTTAGAAGAAGATACTACGTGAGTTCCGTAAAATCTTCTAGCGTTGCATGCACTTACGAGTAATAAAATCTTAATAGTCCACTCCCAACCAGCGTGTCAGTCTGGTTGGGATCTATCGAAACAGCCTCACTGAAACCTGCGTCGAACACCGATGAGCCTGAGGGTCTCAATGTGACAGAATGGCTGCGCTCAGTGCAAATGTCTTCACGGGTACCTGCAGAACCAGCGGATAATGACATCCCTCCTGCTGTCCCTCCGAAGGATATTCCACCTAGAAATGTGCGACGGTCGATTGGGCGGGCTCCGTCACCCTCTCAGCTACCAGTGGCTTCTGGTAGCTTGCCGAGGGATTTCTCTTCCAGAAATGCACGTCACTCCATTGGAGCAGCTCCGTCACCTCCTCCTCGTCCACCGGCGATTCATAGCGCATCGTAAGTTAAATCTGCGCTTATTTTATTGTTTTCTTTACTCAGACGTTTGCGCTAGAGTTGGTCCTCAAACTACACATATGAGAAGTGCGTCGATGGCAACCAACGGACAAATGGGTGCAAGACAACCAAGCGCACGACAAGGACGTCTTCGAGTCCTGTCATCAAGTGGCACCTTCCTCGGCTATGTTCCGACCACCATTGGGGGCAATTATTTTGGAGGTTTTGTCAAAGATGTTGGCTGTGCCCTCGTTGTAGAAGTACCTTCGACCCGATCGCTGGCGACGTCGTCCTGGAATCTCAAAGCGACAGTGAGTACATATCAAGCCTCTTTAGGCGTTCCTGACCGACCCCCAGTCATTAAACTTGATTTTCAACTCCTTATTTCTCACCAGAATCTTGAAGGTTCCAGCGTGAACCAGGAACATATTTATCTCGGTCTAGCGGAAGATAATGAACAGCGTTGGAAGATTACCCCCTGTCCAGCAGATACCGCTGGCGACATCGGGAGCTATGTCCAAGGCCTCCTTGGCTATAAAGAGGAATTAAAGTCGAAGGTTTGGATCCTCAAGACCAACGTTGACGGTTCTGAGGAGTTGTTCGCAACATGGAAGCGCAAGGGCCGTAAGTCGCACAGATCACGTTCAGCCTTGTGCGATCCGGGGGCTGATCGCCAAACTCGACGATTAGAGTGGATCGAGCTGTGTTTTGGCCATAACCTCGACCCCAACGGCGTCATGCAACTCTGGTTGGCTCCTAAAGGACACCCAGCGTATCCTGTGGTGAGGACCATGAGATGCTGGTGCTGAACCATGATTACTGACATTGCTCCTACCATGATCTTTATAACCATATTAGCGAATCATCTTCGAACCTATTTGTATTGTATACAGAGTCTTCCAAAAGGGGGATGAGTGGATAGATGGATAAATGGTGAGCTAATGAGTTAGATCGAATGTGAACTTGCAATGACACCTCTAATTTCAGGATATGATCTCCATAAAATATAGAACCCTTTGACGGTCCTAGGTGACTTAAAGGTGTAGATGTTGAGTGTTAGTACGGAGGGATGATTCCCTGGGCTGGGACCATGCAGTGGGCGTCCCCGCTTGGCGATTGATATAGACATCAGTGGTGATCTTGTGATCTTGTGATCTCGTGGCTTACAAGAAGCATTTAGGAGAGCGACATACGGACCTTCTTCTCATTGTAATTCCTTCGCAATCTTCAAAACCAAATTCTCGCGTGCTGGTTTTTCTCGTTGGGCCTAGCCATATTTTCTTATTAATAGTTATAGCATAATGTGGCCATTAGGAGTACATTCCAAGTTCAATATTCCCATCCAAAATCACCGAATGCACTAGAGCCGTCAGTCAGGGGTACTTCAACCCTAGGGCGTGCGGAAGTGCTTGAGCGACTCGTGTCAGAGCTCTCCCCTAATGGTAGGTCCTCGACTTCGGGCATTTCGTGGGCTGTATTACTGCTTTCGTAGATGGTATTTCTACCTTCGTCGAATGTAACTCGTTTCCTGGCCACCGGTTTTGTGATAATGAGGCTCTGCGAGTCCGGATCCGAGTACCTGCCGAGGAGTTTAGACGTGAGAAGCCTCGCTCAATCTGACGGGCTAGGTAGATTAATGTCTGCTCACTCGTTGTCGTCGGAAGCCGTGCTTGGCGCTCGATATCCCCAATCAGCTAGGCCACCTACAACTTGTGACCTGTTTGAGTGCAAGAGAGAAGAATAAGCACGCGAGGTACGCGAGCGGTCTATGAATTCTTACTGTGAGGCTTGGTTCAATCCATGGTTATTCATTATGACAGGAGTAGCTAAATTCAGATCAATTAACAGGAGAGGTATGAAGGGAAGGTGGTGCGAGTTTGGGAGCTTGTGTTAGATGGGAAGGGGAAGGGGAAGGAGGGGGGGTGAATGCTTACCGGGTTGCACCCCGTTTTGGCTAGACTGTTTATATAGGGCGCTATGACCAGCGGATGCACCGGTGAGGGCCAGGTCAAGGGTGGTTGACATGCAGTTCAGAGGACCAGCACCACCTGTGACGAGCCGGTATCTGGGTAATAAACAAAAGGCTGTCACACGGGCAATGCCGTGAGAGGTAGTTTGGCAGAATATGGCGCTTGAGATGGGAGCGATTTTGTTTGGCGCCGGTGCACACCGAATATATTGCCGGAGGCTTGGGGGCGTGGTGGCAGGTGGTAGATCTGGTGACTAGCAAGAGTAGCGATACTGACTCGTGTTACTTATCCGACATAGCAACATGGGCTTATTGTGGCGTATAGCAAGGTCGTGTGCCCTTATCCAAGCGAGGCGAAGGTGTATATGTCTATAACCGACGGATGGCGAAGAGAAGGGAAGATGGCAGGGCCGAGTCAAGACGAGGTCGTATGGCAATGTCCGTGATGTCCGACCCTCAAAGTCCACTCTAACTCCCGTGCATTATTGTGGCTAAATCATCACAGTTTCCGACGATAACGATGGTAGGCGGCGGCTTGTTCTTTTCATGGCCAAATGCCACGATTACCGCTAACTCCATAGGAGTGTGGCTCCATTTACCGACCCGACGCTCGACTAGAAGTCCGCCAGCCTTGCCTTCATACGCTTTCTAGTCTTTCTTTTCACACGTCCTAGATCTGCAGAGCAGATTGGACGTATTCCAGTCCCCACTAGCCGATACGATACGTGGGTGGCACCTATGGCCACTCTCCACAGACCGCGCTTGTATTCGTACGATATTCACCACACGGTACAGCAATAGTAGTCCAGAACGGGGAAAATTATTTGAGGGCCAGTATGTCGTGCACTACCATCTGAATTCGACCTCTACCCGTCAACGATAGTACCGGGCTCAGACGGCGCCACCCCTCAGGCACGCTGCCTAGAAGCCTACCTCACTATAGGGGTGCCTTATCTTTGAATTTCCAGAACCTGACACATGGACCCAATGTACCAATCAGCAGCGTATACGCATACGTCATCGGCTCGGACCCACATGAAACAACTTCAACCAACACTGGATAATGATCTCATCGCACCGCAAAGGATCTAACATCTTGATACAGGTCATTGCATCGCAATATCCCTACGACCGCAATAGGCTAGAGAGTGGACGCTGGGACAACTGCCACTATGGCTTAGTACGTCGGAAAGCGCATGGAATGACAACGGCATCGACTTGCGCGTGATATACCTCTCAACTGCATTCTATATTCAGCAGTTCAAGAATGGAGTTGACGTTGGGCTCAGCATCACGTGGATAGTTTTCTTATTGGCAACCTTGTGCTGGGGTACCAAAATTCATTCCAGGTTTAATAAGACCAACCATAGTCGAACGCGGTAGAACTGCCACTAGAGATCGCTTCACCTTGTTGTGCGGAGGTGCTTGAGAAACCTTTTTCGAAGGTCTTCAAAGGTAGGTTGTCCTCGGGCAGTTCGTAGATCTTATTCCTGCCTTCGTCAAATGTAACTCGTTTCTTGGCCGCTTGTTTTGCGATATGTGAGTCTAGATCCGATGATATGTCGGGTAGTTTTAGATGTCAGAAGACTTGCCCAATTTAAAAGGTCAGGTGGTCCTAAATCCGCTTACTCGTTTCCGTCCGAAGTTGTGCTTGATGTCGAATCAGTCGAGTCGCTTAACGGTCGTGATCTATTTGGGTACAAAAGGGAGTGCAGGATAAGTATGTAAAGTACGCGAGCGGTCTGTGTGAATTCATACCTAGAGGTTTCGAGTTGGTCAAATTCATGATTATTCCCGGGGATGGGAATGGCTAAATTCGGAGCAATGAAGAGAAGAACGATGAAAGGCAGAGAAGCGACGCGCATCTGGGAATTCTTGTTGAATTGGTATGTGGAGTAGTGTGAGGCAGTAGGATATGCTTCCTAACTCTCGATTTGATCAGACTTTTATATGAAGCGTCTCGATTAGCCGGCGAGCCGATTAGGATCAGATCAGGTGAAGGGTGGTTCTCATGCCGCTCGAGGACTAGCACTGCCTGTTACGAGCTGTACTGAGACGGTATTCAGGTCTTGAAAAGACCATCACACGAGTAAGGCCGTAAGAGGTAGTTTGGCAAGATATGGCACCTGATGTTGAACCTATTACGTTTGGCACACCGGATTTCCCAATTACTGACCAGACACCTGATGGGAGCGCGCAAAGTCTGGTGACAGCGATAGATCCAGTGACTGGCCAGAGTAGCGACGTTTGCTCATGTTACTTGTCTGACCTAGTAACATAGGTCCTTATTATGACATAGTAGGTTACCGTTATCCAAGCGAGACGAAGATGTGCATCTACACAAGTTGTAACCGACGGGTGGCGAAGAAGATGGCAGTGCCGGGGTATGAGGGTTTGAAGTTCGATAATGTCCGTGATGTCCGAGCCGCTGAGTCCAATTCACTTCACACCTGTATATTATTGTACAAAATATGAGCAGCTGGGCTCTAAATCGCCGGGATTCTAACGATGATGGGCGGCGGCTTGTTCTTCCGACGGCCAAACGCCACGGTCAACCACCTCCATGGTGGCGAGCCTGGTTCCGTTTACCGACACGACGCTCGACTAGAAGACGGCTCGGCTTGCTTTTCTATGTTATCATTGGCGTTCTAATCTTTCTTTTCACACGTTCTGGGTCTGCGGAGCAGATTCTCGATGTGGTCCGATCTTCACTGGCCGATGACGACGATACATGTGTGCGAAATTTGGCGCCTCCTCTCCTCTCCACAGACCGCGACCTGTCTTTGTATGAAATCAACCATACTATTCGTGTAGGAAATGGTGGCCCAGAAGGAAACAAGGCGTTCGAGGGCCGATATGTCGCACACTACCATCCAAACTCGACTTCTTCCCGTCAACAACCGCCGCAGCAACTACCAAGCTCAAATGATGCCGCCCTTTGGGTGTCTTGTCTAGAAGCTTACTTGGCCGTAGGGCTGCCGTGCCCTAAACTTCCAGGGCATAGCACACCCGACACATGGCCTGCCACTACTCAAAGTACCGGTCAGCAACGCATCGACCTCGTATACGCATACGTCAATGGCTCGGATCCCCTGCATCATCACTACCACCGTAGAGCCAAGCAACTTCAAGCGACACCGGATTATGCCCTCGTCGCACCGCAGAACAAAGGATCTAACATCTTGCGTGAGTTCGACGAACTGAGGTACTCGCTGAGATCGATGCTGGAAAACTTTCGGGGTAGCGCGGGGAGGGTTACAGTCATCGCGTCGCAATATCCTTTCCCTGGGTGCGACCACAATAGCACAGCTGGTGACTGGACTCTGGGGCAATTACCACAATGGCTTGATACATCTGGAGGAGGATCTACATGGAATGATAACGATGTCGACTTGCGCGTGATTCATCACTCGACCGCATTTGGAGCATCCTACAACCCCAAGTGGCCTATATTCAACAGTCTAGCAATTGAATCGACCTTGACCTCACTCAGCGGTATCTCTGATCACTTGTGAGTGGATCATTAGATACCAATTTAAGTAGTGGCTTGAGCTTCTACCTTGCTGCAGCATTTATATGAACGACGACGTCTTCTTCAACCGTCCACTGAAGCTGTATGATTTCTACCGACCATGTAAGCGTGTATATATGTGACTTCTCTGGGCGTATTGACTGATAGGATAGTTTGGAATCCTTTCTTTCTGTTCCCCTACCCGAAACAGCTGTAGGACTAATTTTCCGAATGCAATCCGACCTGCTCGTCACCCCACAACGACCTCGGGATGGGGAATGGGCCTCACTTATCTATACGAATGAACTTCTTGGTGGGTTGCCCCACTGGGTCTTAAAGCAAGTGAAGACAATTGTTGTATTGATACATCCCTCGATTGAATGTCTTGATCCACCTCGACTGCCCATATATTATCCACAGACCGACGGTTCGGTACCCGAAGTCGTCCTTATCTTACACACACCGCCAAGGCGCTCAGCAAGCCTATGCTTGAAGAAATCGCGTCGATTTGGTCCGATGAGTTGGATCGTACTGCGACCCACCAGTTCCGTGCAGCTCACGGACGGCGGGATGAGGAGGTAGAAGACGACGTTTCGACGACGTTCCTGATGACGCATTACGTAATAGAACGGTGGCGTGAGGCACTGCTGTGGTCGTTTATAGTTGGGAGGCTCGGGGGGGACGAGGATGAATGGGGGGAGGTGCAGGAAAGTCGTGCATGGGAAGAACTTGGCGGGGGATCGGAGGAGGATACGACAATAATTATCATCAGGGGGAAAAGGGAAACAATAGAGAAGATGGCAGATGAGGAGGAGGCCGCCGGGGAAGCAACAAAGATCCTGTTCTGTGAGTAGCCTCGTTCGCAACTCGGTGGCTCCCGTGATAGCCAGGGTATCACCTTTTAATAAGTCTGGAACGTACGCTGACTTGTCTGCTTTCTTCATGTCCTGCATGATTGTCATGTCTTCATATTTAGCCAGCTTCGATGGCTATCCATACACTAACATGGGCAGGACAGGCTTCGATCAATTCCCCGACTTTGCCGCAGACGATGCGACGCGTAGCAGGCGCCTCGCAACTCGTTGCCGACTAGCCCAGTCCTGCCTCTCGCTTGGAGGTTCTGCGTTGGCGTCGGATGTATTCAAGAACGTGGCATTTAGCGTACCCAGCTGCGGGGATTGTAGTAAGTACTCCATCAACTGCAGCCGCGGACTTTGTATTTATTCCTGATTCTTGGATTGGGTTCCATATTTCATCTTCACAGTCATTAGCGCCCTCGTCACGAAGAGTGGCTCTTTGGGCCTATCGGCCTTCCTACCGGATGGCAATCGAAAATTCCACCCGCGCAGAGGGTCGCCAAGTTCGACGTCGGTTGTGCGATTGCCCACAGGGAAGGAATGGAGGACGATTGATTTCAGTCTCAGAAGCGCCCTTGAAGGGCTTTCCGAATCCGAACAGCGTTCTGAGATTTCCGTGCGCGAATGGGCCATCCGCGCAATGTACCGCTATAGATTTGCCATAGGTGAGTGAAGACTATGGAAAGACCCTGCTTTCTGGAAGAGCCAATATAAAATTGACCCTTCAATTTGAAGGTGCGACCAAAGCGATGTTTGTGCGACTTGATACGCCAATACAGGTGAAGGTGACCTTGGACCGGATGGATAGCATGAGCGGGGAGGACAATGAGCCTGCGTTGTTGTGTATCAATGATGACGTGCGTTGGCAACCAGAGGCGGTAAAGGATATGCTGCAGGCATGGATGAGTAGGAAGTGGGGGCAAAGGGCGGAATGGGAAATGCCGCAGCCGTAGTTTCTACTGCTATTCATGCATGAGCATTCGTGAGCTCGCTATCTGGAAAGGATCACTATAGAGGTGTGTACATTATATAGGAGAGCAGTCACCCTATGTCCATAAGGTTTGATAGGTTACATAAGAAACGTGCAAACTTCCTAACATTTCAGCCACACATCTTGCCGTTTCCGGGGTAGTGCCACTGCTACCGTTATTAACACTACTGTGTCGAGCTTTAAATAGTGTACGCCTGCCTTTTGAAGGCCCAGGCCAACCTCCCGTTGTAAGCCTACATGGCTCAGATGTGGATTATATTGTCGTGGTCATCATCATCAATGCTCGATAAGTTGCGTGAGTACAGCGCGTGTAGTGGCAATCTCGCCTTTCAAGCTTTCTGACATATTGATATACTTCCCTATGATACAATGCTTGCTGTGCAGATGGAGCCCTGTCGGCAATGTGCAGAGGCAGTTACATACAGGTTCCTGCGGAGATGAACAAACATTTATCCTCTCTCTTTTATATTATTGATGCTATGCCTATGTGGGAATCCAGGTCGGGTATCATTCAGAGTGCCATAGATCCAACCTTCAAGGATTCAGAACTAATAGAAGGATTCACATGTGTCATGGGACCGATACTTAAAAGTGAATCACGGGATCTCCCTGGAATACCAGAGTGGTAAAGTGATTCCCACAGTCAGGGACTCCTTCTCCTGGAGGTTCATGCATTGCACCTCTTAAGCAAATGCTATGTTTTTGGTGATGTGTTGCAAGTGTAATAGTTTTCGAACCATAGTTAATAATCATTTAAGGATTAGGGGTTTCGAGATTCAGGCGGGATGGTTGGGGTTCTCGCAACGATTGATGCCGCCTCTGTTGTTAGTACTCCTGTCATTACTCCCAGCGGTGTCGTTATTAGCCTTATTAGCGAACTCGTGTCACTATCGTCGTCACTCCTATTAGCGGCGCTGTTGTCGCTCTCGTTGGGAGCACCGACGGCTCCGTTTTTGGCCTATCATTTCTCCCGTTCCTGGCCCGACCGTTATCGTTGCTTCTGTTGGTAGCACTTCAAAGAGTGTGGCTGGTTGGGGGCTGATGTTGCGCTCTAGTTATAGTTCCCACTGATAGTACTCAAGTTGTTGGCAGTGCTCTAGCTGTCAGTTCCGGTTGGCGATTCCCGTCGCTCCCTCTAGCAACCCCATACTCATATTTATTTCTGGTAATCTCACAATCCGCGATTCACCCTCCAAATTTCCGGTCAGCGGAGGAGGCACGTCAGACGTGAGCCTCAGAACTTGGGCGCCCCCAACATCATTTCTGCCGATGGAAATGCCATTCAGTCCGCTTTAAGACTTAAGAGGATCGTTCCAACCTCATACCGTGTCCATTCGAACGATTCGAACTCTGACTCTTCCAGACCTCAAACTGCCCCAATCCGCAACTATGGCAAGCCACTCCTTGCGTAAATTCCATCAGACGCTAATGATTCTTAGGTTTAGGCTGCTGCAAAGCTAAAGGCCGTCGGATGCTCACTCCGATCAACCCCAACTTTAGGATCACCCTTAATGATGATCGGACGATGGCTGGAGGCTTATGGGCAAAATGCTTCGCCTTCGACAAGCATACGAATCTCGTACTTGCTGACCGTGAGGAGTTTAGCCGGATCAAGAAGAGCACCAGCATGGTGATACAGAGGCCTCGGGGCATGTTGGTAGGCGGATGGTTTGGGCTCGTCTTCCCCAGAAGGGGAAGGGGCTCCCTCAACAGTAAGGATGACGACCATCTCTCCCCTGAGGATGGAGACGAGAACAAGGGTGTACGTGATGCTCTCGTCTCGTCTGATATCCTTGTGTTCTATGCACCTGGCTGATCTTTGTGTGCACCTTCCATAGCTCATCCCTGGGCCTCAACGTGGTATGTATGCCATTTAGAAGGGGAATGGGCATGATGCTTCCAGGTCGGTCGTATGGTTATCCGAGGAAGCCCTTCTGCTGACAGAATGTTGGCCCTGCATAGTTGGAGAGATGTCGCCCAGTTGCGTCAATGAAAGTGAGGCTTGGTGGCATGCTAGGTCTTCCCTCAGGAGCACCTCCTGGCTTCTCTGGCATGCCTCTGCCGCCATGTTACGGCGGCCTTTCACCTCCAGGGTAAACATTATGAAGCATGCTCGTAGGGGGAAAATGCTGACAGAACCTTAGTCGATCGCCGCGAGGCCAACGGAGGCCTGTGGTGCTGTTAGCGCGGCAGTTGCATGAAAATTATTGTTCGATATCAGGTCCATTTGGCGGCTGTAAGTACATCTATATCAGAACTAAGAACAGTCTATGATAAAACAAAGATGAGAAGGTAAATAGAACGAAAGGATAGGGGTGCAGCAATGCCCATGCGATGCGGTTGTTTTCATAGTATACATTGGTCGATTCTCATTCTTCCGTCTTGTCGTTCTCTGAGTCCATTCGTTCGTGCTTTAAAACATGGAGGAGGCCGTAACAACTTCCCGTTGCTCATAGTTCAACAGCACCAAGGCGGTCAACCTGAGTTGAGAGGGAAGTTTGCTATGCCTCCCATGCTGGTGCCCTTGGCCACTTGCTCTGCATCCACTGCCTGAACAGCTTTCGCACATCGTTCGCACCCGTCACGACGTCGTCGTTGATGCAAATGATTGCGGGTTCGTTCACAGTATTCTGCTGGCCATTGAGCTTCTTGAACGTTCGTTCCGCGTTCCTCTTCGACTCGAGTTGTGCGAACGTGACTGGCGTGCCACCTAAATGGGATAATAAGTCGGTGAGTGAAGAACAAATCCGGATGGAGGGCTCGAGGACGTACCAAGGACAAAGCGATACCGGTGTATGGCGCGTACGGCCCACTCTCGTACGCTCATCCCACTCGGTGGGGATATCGATCGAAGGCTAAAGTCCGTGGCGTTCCATTGAGGGGTCAAAGGGAGTCGTGGTGGTTCCGGCGATGCCTTCGAATCCTTAATGATGCTTTGCGGGAAGACTCTATTTTGACCGGGGAGAAAGGCGTCCAGACCAAGGGAGCCACTCCGGGTGACGAGCGCACTGATAACTATGGAGCAAGATCGGGAAACATCAGGTTATTGGTATTCAATATGAGGGGAGGTGGAGAACCATACAACTCACTGCAATCTCCACAATCTGGATTTCGGAATGCTACGTGTTTGAACATCTCGGATGCACTAACCGCCGGCGATCCAGGGTCAATGTCTTCAGGCAGGTTGAAGCACCTGTAGCTGTTGAGCGTGCACATCATTGCCGGATGCTGTATCCGCGGTTGTGCCGTCGTTTTTGTTGTGAACGTCGGGAAGCTTCGGTAGCCATGTGGCCCTAGATTCGAGTATGGATATCCATCAAAGCTGGCTGAAACCAAGAGAGTGTCGTTAGGAGGAACCCAAGATGGAACGGTTCGAAGGAGAGGTTATAACTCACAAAATTGATAAGTCGTCTTCCCTTTCGGCATGCTGGTGTCATTCGCCTGGAACGCCTCCAGTTCTCCGAGTGTATCTCGCACCCCTCTTGTCACAAGCAGATTCTCATCATCGTCATCGCCACCCAACTCCCTCCAAGCCCTATCAAAGTCCCAATCGCCATTATCGCCTCCGATTCTCCCGACCATGAAGCTCCATAACAACGCCTCACGCCACCTCTCCACGACGTAGTGCGTCTGAAGCAGCGTCATACTGACATCAGGGTCCGCACGAACGTACGACCGAAAAGCGTGTGCGGCCGTCGCACCGAGCGCCCAGTGTTTCGTTGGGTCTGACCATGCTTGTTGGAGCTCTGTGAGGAAGGGGACGGAGAGTGCTTTAGCGACGTGTGTGAGGTAAGGTCGCGCTCGATAGCCGAAACGTTCCCCGATTAGGTTGTTTGTGTACTGGAGTGAGACCCATTCGCCTCGGAGGCCACCGGACGCGCCACCATAGTAGCTGATCATGACGTCGCTCTGCATCCTGAAGACTGGACCGTGTTCTAATATGTAATCGTTTTGTCAGATCCTTGCGTTCGAGAGGGAAGCTGATACAATGGGTGACTGACCTTCGGTATAAAAGTCTCTTGGAGACAGTTCACTGTTGAAGAAGACGTCGTCGTTCATATAGACACTGACAACACACGCCATCAGTACGAGTGTCGGTTTACAGCTGAGATGGCGATCAACTCACAAGTTATCCGCTAAACCTTTGATGAACCCGAGCCTAGACTCAATGGCCAAGCTATTGAATATCGATCGGTTCGCCAATGGTTCGAATACGTCACTGTGGTGCAACAACTGGAAATCGGTTTGACCATCCTTCCAAGTCTCGTTCAAGTTCTTCTCCCTTTGGCTCAACCATTTCGGAACCTGGCCGACTCTCCACCCGCTCGTATCGTCGCACCCAGGGAACGGGAAATCCGAGGTCATCACCCATAACTTCCGCGCGGTCCGCTTGAAGTTGGCAGCGACGCTGCGTACAGAGTATCGCAGCTCATCAAACTCGCGCATAGAGCCCTTCTTCGCTGTTGGAATGTATGGTTTGAGCTTGGGGATTGAACGGAGGTAATCGACGTGGTCCTGGTAGGCGTCGACATGAATTGGGTCAGTGGCGTTGACGTAGCTCCACACGACATCGAGCTGTTGCTCAAGGTGGGAATGGGAACCTCGTCCACGGTGTGATGGGCAGGTGGCACCATGCGCGAGGTGATTGTCGATACAGGAGTATGACGCCTCATGTGTCGGGGATGATTCGGTCGCCGGCCATTTCGGTGATGAGTCGATCCCAACACCAGAACGGAATGTATTTCGAAGCGGCACATAATAGTTGTCCAGCAATTCTCCATTTTCCCCATTGAATCTGATCAACTCGCCCGGTTGAACGAGAGTAGGTAACTGATCTGCACAGCTATCTTGGACACGCTGTACCACGATAGCGACGTCCCGAAAGAATGATATCCTTCCTGAAGCATAGCAATAAATGAGAAATAAAGAGCATACGACCACAGTCAAGCTTCGCCGGGAAGAGACTCGTGTGCTTGTGAATCGAAAGAATGATTGAGATGGCTGGTGTTTGCCGTTGTTGTTTGTGGCCGGAGACGGCAGACCGTCCGGCGATGACGGTAGTAGCGAGTAGAGCATTTTTGAGCTGGTTGAGATGGGAGATGGCATTTACAGGGGAAAGAGTTGTGTGGGTGCGGGTGGTGGTTTAAAGGAGCCATTGCTGGTCTGCACATATAAACTGCGGCCGATCGTCTATTCCTGGCTGGCCGGTAGCTAAAAACAACCACGGATATTTTAAGTAACTTGCAACCTGTAAGCCGCATCTCTACAACGATGCGAGACCATTCCTGCGTTGATCCACCGGTAAATCCGAAGGTCAATCGAGAGAAATACGGCTGGTGACGTCGTTCGAACCACTACGGTGGGTTGAGTTTTTGGCCGATAAGATGATCAGTAGCCCATTTTGCTGCGCACTGAAATGCCTTCTATGAACGGCCATTATTCACTTTACCCAAAACGCTCGTGACGCGAAGTTGCGGGTATTCCAATGCCGCCCCTGTGATCAGTCCGATTCGACGGCATCGCTCGCGCACCATTCTGGGCTCGAAGAACACGACGTGGAGTTTCTAAATCAAAGTGTATTTTATCCCTGCGCCTCAAATCTCCCAAACCTCGGGGACAATGATACGTCTCAACTCACCGATGGCATCCGCGTCTGCGTCTATTAGAGGCATACCACTCGCACGGTCCGCCCTGGATATTTATGGCCATTGGAATGCCTCTCTGATTGATGTCATCGCGCTTTGAGCTTCTCCGCAGGTGCTCGTGCGACCACCCGCCTGCCGAGGGGACGTTAGATTTCGGCTGCTGCTGCGCATAGAAAGCCTCCGAGATGGAAGGGCCATAATTAGAGGACCGAAAAAGATGCATCAACAATCAGGAGCCTTTATGCCACCGCTCGTGGCAGGAAGATAGAAGCCTTCCCTACATCTGCAAATAGCTCAAGCACCATGAATAGTGTCCCGAGATATGGCCTGCGTCCGGTGGGCATGTCGGATACTCGCCGAGTTGACGAATCACATCAGGGGTAATGTATCCCAGCGTAGGGGATCTTTCTTGGTTCCGAAGGCAATGATGGCCGACAATGGAATATCCTCGCTCGCATTGGGATGCAGGTTGGTGGTAACCGCCACATCAAGTGGAACAGTCTGATATCCGTAAAGGAATCGAAAAACTCACACAATCTTTCACTAGGATCTCAAATTACAGAGAGCGGCGCAATGGCAACCTGCGCGAGGACTTTGGTGGTACTGTGCATCGTTTCCTAGCTTACCTCAGCGACTGCGGGCTTTTGGAGGTTGAGGCAAACATGACCCATCACATGCTAGAGAGCCCCATGTTAGTCATATTTCGTTGATGTGGATAGTTGCTGAGGTCTCATTAACCTTTTGACTGGAGATGAGATGTGGTCTCATATATATTGGCATGTATGGATACACGTAAGGATCGCTACTGACGAGGCTAACAAACCCAAATCTATAAAAGAGAGTCCCCTGCAGAGGTCATATAAAAGTTCTTGGCTGATTATGCTAGAAACGATCCATATGTCGTTGCGAGAATCACAAGGGCCGCCGATAAACCCATCTGAGTCCAAGAACCAGACCTCACCGCTGCCATGGCCCCAGATTTTGATGACGACGACGATACAACCACGGCACTGGACGTTCCATAGATCCGCACGTACTGGACCTCAAAGTACGCCGTGGCATAGTTCGCCCCCGTGCCGACGACGTAATCTGTGTAGCACGTCCCAGAACAGGTCGATGCGAAGACTGACGCGGAGCCAGCTGTAAAAATCCGCGTAACGAGATAAGTGTACCAAAGGAAGAGGTAAGAAGCCAAGAAATAAACTAACCAAAGTCTCCACAGAGTGTGATATCGAAGATGAGGTTTTGTGCTGCGAAGTATGTGTCGACCGTGCACCCTCCCGCAGGCCAGTTCCCGACTGGGGTGCCGAGGGTAGAGGTATCGATCGTCGACGCACTGGAGGAGACCGAGGAAGGGATAGATGCGCGGGGGAAGAACCAGATCCTAAGAAGTCAAAATAGTTGTCAGAAGCTGCGCAAAACACACGAGCCTTCTTGCGGAGTAAAACATACGAGATACCGCTCTCGGCAAATTCGGTAACCCACACCCCTCCGCCTGCGCTCGCAAACCCTGCACCGTAGGAAGTAGTTGCGGGGTTCGTAACTATACAACCTTCATTCGAGTTCGTGAGGTACGAGCAGTCTGTCGAGTTTATTAGAGTCGACGTTTCGACAGGAGAGACTTGGGTGCAACCCTGATCCAAAAAAAAAAAAAAGTATCAACGCTCAGTCAGTGAGCTCCTGGGGTTAAAAAATCGCTATATCGTTTCACGTACAGGATTGGTGTGTAATCCCATCTGTTGGTTGGTGACGAGGTTCACGCCTTCGAACGTGTCAATCTCACCACCTGACGGCCATCCCGGGGCCTGAGACCACCAAGCGGGCCACACCGAACACTGCAGAATACAATTTAGGAATGAGTCAGGCGAGCTTGATGGCTGTTCGTTGTATTCACTCACGCCGTAGGGGACATGTAGCATATCCGTGACCCATACGCTGCCAACATTGAACCGATCTTTGGAAGCGATGCGGACGGTATTCCGCTTGTCATTGTACAACACTGTCGAAGTGTTGTCGACTTTGATGATGGCGTTCCCTGCAGAGTTCACGTAGGCGAGCTGAGATGAGGTCGCGACGGAAGAGTTGACGAAGATCGCGTCTCCGTTTGTGAGGTTGTCGACTGTTTCACAGGGGTACAGTTAAATTTTCCCTCTTTAGACTGACACCAAAATAGCACATCCGTTGCTGAGCAAGACTTACAACTCCCGTAGAACGTCCAATCATCGAAAAAACTGGACCCCTGATAACTTTTCACGAGGCTATAACTAGCTGTCGCGGATGCCGAATAAGACAGAGCAAGAATAGTAGCGGCAAGTAGGCTTGAGCGAGTGGCCATTAGCTTTTATCCTGTGGATTAACGTGTCGGTGAATGGCCAGAATGTAGTGGATAAAGGAGGGGTTTTGGATGAGGGAATAAGGACGCAACCGAGTGGGAACAAAGCCTGAGGGTCCAAATCCTTATGAACGGGCCGGGTTGCTATCTGAGGTCGCCTAACCGCGTGTTTGGTGCGCAGAGCGCAGCAGTGGGGCTGTGAAGCTTCCAAAATTAACATGGCGGTAAAGGATGATCGTTGCTGCGTGACAAAGAGATTTTTTGAGCTTGCCGACCTCGGGAAAACTCATGTCGCACGCTTATAGAACTATCCTAGCTAGCGACCTGTCCTCAGATCACCGCACCACCATCTTTGACAGGTCTCCATCTAATGTGTATGATGTCATGACAACAACGAAGTCAACGGATGGAGGATTTCTCATGGTTGATCGAAGCTTATAAGGTGTTGGTTGCTTGTTCTTTTCATACTTCCAGGCTTCGTGGCAGCAAAGGAATGGGGCTGACTCAGTCGGAATGATATTGTGGGAACCTAATGCTTGGCGACGAGAGATGCATGGCTTATTATATTGTCCCTCGCTAGTTGTCATATGTTTTCCAATCGAGAAGTAAGAACCATGAGCAACGAGCGGCTTGTCGGGGGCTGGGCATGACATCAAGCTGTTTAGATTTCTTCGAACATCAACTTCTGAAATTGAAGTGAAATCGAGTGGGGTGGTTTCAGTGATGGACATTAGGAAAGCTGGAGCGGCTGACTTACGGCTGCCTTCAAGTATTTGTTCGAAGGCGAACTGATAGACCCCATTGTCATCGACGATTCCCTGTGTTTCTACGTATGCTAGTAGCCCCAGTGGTAGTCAACGCCATTAAGAAGCCGAACATCGGACGAGTGTCAGTGTCCAGGGGATCAGCACATCCGCGATCAACGTGATATCTTACACGATGCACTATGACACTCGCCACTAGGTGCCATTGTTTTGAAGTTGATATACCATACCCCTATTGTTCTTGTCGCGTCATCTAACGAAGGGTCACCTTTTCTTAAAAGACGACTGTCAGCTTAGGCGATGAGGTTTTGCCACCGACATTGGTAGTATCGGGCGATCACCTGACAAGCATTAGGCCAAGAGATTCTTGTTGGAGTGATCGCCGGCGAGCTTAATTCCAAGGCGAGGATGATCAAGGTTAGGTAGGAGTGTATTCTGTGTAGGCATGTTAATAATACGTTGAGACGGCTCATACCGGGGGCCTTACGATCATTTGTATGCTCCACTGGGACCGATCCGACCAATCGTGAGGTATCGCCACAATCAGAGAATCAAGAGGATTCCTCGAGTACTCCTGGTAATCACCCGGCGTATTCATATCTCACCCGATATAGCCGATGTATGTCCCGTCGATGAAAGCAATCTTCAATCGTCCCTTAAGTTTTACGCTAGCCAATATCGTGGTGGTTAGCGGCGGCCGATCGAAGGGAGGTAGGGAACATACGGACTCTGAGTTTTGAATGCTAGCTCGATCGAGCAGACCTCTGGGCGCTGAGGCCACTGCTGCTGGAGTAGGAGCAATTGGAGCTGAAGGGTAGGTGTGCAGTAGGGCGCGGCAAAGGAGTACTCATGGGTTTCGAGTTTCGTCGTCCAGGAAGAAGTATCATTTCACAGCTGCTCCAGTCAAGCATGTCGCAAGATAGGCTGCACGCCATGAATCGTCCTGGTAACGCCCGGCGGTGAGAGCCACCCTTTGCACGCTTTGCAAGGGCAAGGTGAGGTCCTCGGACTCCCCGCCCGAGAACGATGTACGATCCAACTCTTGCACTGTGTTATCAGCTACTGGCCAGATAGCAGAGAGCGCTTTACTGGACATGGTGCAAGAGACTAGAAATACGAGAATGAGATGGTCGGGGGAAGATGACATTACGTGGTGATTTAGTTATCCAAGAAAACATCTAAAAACCGGCTATGTCCGTTCACTGGCTTCACCACACATATTTGCGGAGCTCCTGCCACCAGGCCAAAGGCCGGAAACTAAAGAATGGGATTGAATTCATCTACTTCCCCCAGACGGATAGAGCAGCCACTCCATCGAAGAAGTCACAAACATCCACGGCCGAGCATGCTGTACTGGGAAGTAATCATATTTCTCCACGTAACCTGACTCACTGCGACTCGGGGTGTTGTTGCGTTGCTTATACTTTTTACGCTTCGAAGCTCGTTACAACAGCGACGCCATGGATGGAGTTGACTGGGTTAATATCCCTATTTTGCGGGAAGCTAGTAACGGCATATGCATGGAGCAATGGCCAACAATCTTGTCCTCTTGTCCAAATGGCTTAGATATGCCTTCCAGTCGGAAACATCATCACCGAGCGGCGAGTCAGTTCGGAGGCTGGAACACAATATTAAGCCGTTCAGACTTGTTCGAACACCAGCTTCTGAAATCGAGAAACGCACGGTGCAGTTTCAGAAGGGTTTTTAGTGTTAAGTGCCAGCGAAGCTGAAGCGGTCAACTCACAGTTTCTTGAGAGTACTTATTCCAATTAGACCCGAACGCAAGCTGATATATCCCTTTGGCAATGGCAGTTTCTGTCTCGATGTGAGGTCGTGGCTGCTCCATTGCTGGATAGCGTCAGCACGGAGTTGAGCACCGGATGAGCATCAATGTTTAAGAATATCAATATTAATGATCAGCACGGTATCGCAAATAACGCACTGTTGTCCTCGGCAATTCGAGATGCGCTCAGCTCCTTCGTTTTAGGGTCCATTCTCCATACCCATACCGTTTCTGTCTCGTTATTCGGGGAAGAGTCGCCTTCCTCAAATAAGTGTTGTAAGCTTAGGTATTGTCATTATCCAACCAAAACTGATCGTATATAATTACCTAATGAGCATTGGGCCAGCACATCTCGGGGACGGGCATAGCCGTGGTCCCGGATACCAAGCCGAAGGTATTCAGAGTTGAACGGTCGTGCGTTCTACATAGACGCGTCAGCGAGCGCGGTGAGATCACACATTTTATGGAGTCCGACAGTCGTCTTCATGCTCCAACGGGTCCGCTCTGATCGATCGTGCGGGATTACCACAATTAAAGCGTCAGAGGGGTTCTTGGAATACTGCTGGTAAGCACTAAGCAGATTCATATCTCGCGCAACATAACCGACAAGCGTCTCGTCGAGCGTAACAATCTTCAGTCTTCCGACCCTATGCAATATCGTCGTTGGTACTTGTCAAACGAGGGCGGTTAAGGGCAAAAGTACGCACTCGACGCTTTGAATGCTGGATTGAGTCACAAGACCTCTGGTCTCCGAGGCTGCTGCTGGGACAGGAATAATCGGGATCGGAAAGTAGTTTTGTAGCAGGGCGCGGCAAAGTAAGGCCCATGTATTCCGAGTTTCGTCTTCTAGGAGGAAGTACCATCGCACCACTTCTCCCGTCAAGCATGTTGCAAGATAAGCTGCGCGCCATGCATCGTCTTGATACCTCCCAGTAGCGAGGGCCACTCGTTGTACGCTCTGAAGGAACAAAGTGACGTCTTCAAACTCTCCGCCTGAGAACGATATGCGATCTGGCTCTCGTGCTATGTTCTCAGCCCTTGACCAGACCACAGAGGGCACCTTTTTGGACATGTTGCGAATGAATAGGTAGTGAAAGATGATCGAGATAAGTAACTGCAAAGACGACACGAAGCAAGATCAGTTACCACCAGTCCAAATGTTCGCATTGAATGACCTGCTGAATGGGGAAAAAAAATTGAGCCTCTGATGATGGGCTGGGTTTGATCCGGCGCGAGTATTGTTGAGCTCTTGTTGATGCGCCAAGGTTGAAGCTTAAGAATCGCATAGAATTAATTCGTTTCACGCAAACCAATAGAACTGCCCCTCCCGTTCGAGGAGCCGTAGCCTTCCGCAGTCGCTCGAGTGCTATGTTTCAGGCAGTAAGTATAGGAGTTCGGAGCTATCGTATGTCACCTCTATTGACTTAACACGACTCCTGAGTTTAAGCACACGCCTTCTCTCCTTGTCCCTGAGGCACACGATAGTGCCATGGCCCCTTCACTGGAACGCTAAGACATCCAGTGACGCGCTATCAGACGTTACTCTGGTTCTGTTTGGAGAGTAACGTATTAGGGAAGCCTGGACGTATTTGCACTCGGGATTAAACGGCACGGAATTTTATGTCGACATGCAGTATTGACGACGATTGTGAAATCATGTTCTAGAGAGGGTGAATAGTCGGAGCTTGACCGGAGGTGTTCATGATTTGCGTGTCACTGAGAGGCATTGGCAGATTCAGGGCGAAAGTACGCACTCAAGACTTTGAATGCCAGATCGAGTTAAAAGGTCCTTGGGCTCTGAGGGCCCTGCTGGAGTAGGTAGAATCGGGATTGAAGGGTAGTTTGCAGCAAGGCACGGCAAAGTAAAACCCATGTGTTTCGAGCTTCGTCGTCCAGGAAGAAGTACCATCGTACAGCTGCTCTTGTCAAGCATGTCGCAAGATAAGCTGTGCGCCATAAATCGTCTTGAAAGCGCCCAGTAGCGAGAGCCACTCGTTGAATGCTTTGAAGGAAAACTGTGACGTCTTCGAACTCCCCTCCTGAGAATGAGGTGCGGTGATCCAGCTCTAGTACCGTGCTCTCAGCCGCTGACCGGGGAACTAATGGCGTTTTTCTGGACATGATGCGGTGGGTTGGGTAGTCGGAGATGGAATGGAGTGGTTGCGGTAAGTAGCTGCCAAGATGTGTGCTTTCGACATGAGGCCAGAGTTAATGTGTTCGTCTCCAATTACTTGCTATATTCATAGTCTCTATCCGATTGATCTGAAATGGCAATGGGGCATTTCTAAAGCCATCGCCTCCCATTATCTGAGCGCAGCCGCCTCTTTCTGAAGACCCGACGTGAATAAATCGCATGAAACAAGAATCGAGGCAGCCTCAAAGCGCGATTTTGAGGTCAATAACGTTGGACTTGTTCTAGAAACAAGTTCATTGTATCGTTTCATGGCCCTCAAGACAATCACTGCGTCAAACACTGATTGCAAATACTGCCAGACCGCCGGAGTGAGCTTGTAGCTTCTGGCAGGATCGAGCAGATAGCTGGTGGCAAACGTCTGCGAGGAGCTGCAAGGTTTTGCGAGCTCATACCCGACGGCCAAATAGTCCATTACAGTGCTCCTGCAATCAGTCCTTTACGCAGTGAATGAGAGAAATAGGGGAAGTGGAAACACGAGGATTGAATGGAGCCGGTAAGTCCGGGCTGTGCACCCGATCTTAGAATTTTTCATTGGACCGAACTTTCTTTCCTTCCTCACCACACCCCGTCTCTAATAGACCCAACCAATTAAAAAAGACTCAACTACAACACCATCTCTATTCCTTTCTTCTTCTACATTTTCTTTGCAGATGTCTAATGGAACCGTAAATATCACCGACCAGTTTTGTGAGTCTGGCCCTGAGATGTGATCTGCACCACTCTTGGATCGTTCACCTTCTGATCTCGTTTTTTTCTTCGTTGTCAAATAGCCAAGCTGGGCTTGAATCCAACTCGACCCGCCTATGTACCTCCCCATATGAGAAATGTTACTCCAGCGACCGGTGGTGCCGCTCCACCCACCAATGGTCACACCAATGGTGCACCCCCTATGCCAGCGACAGCCACAGTAAATGGGTAAGCATCCAGACCACTTCCGCTCTTCACATCGACAGTTTGCGAGTTCCCTGTTCTCGTCGGCCGATGGTGTGAAGCACATAAATTGCGGGTGCAACACATTCGCTAGCTGGCATGCTGCTGGCGAATGTGTACGTCCAGGCGACTCATTACGTATTCCCTGATCAGACCCGTACCTCGCCCCCCATGCTTCTTCGATTCTTGCCTTTATTACGCTTTACACTACTGACACGACTTATTGGACCACAAGTAGGAGTGACTGGTCTGCACCCTCCTCGAACGGCTATACGAACGGTCACGGCAGCGGCTTCTCCGACAGGGGTAGCCGAGGCGGTTGGGGCGATAGTGCCCCTCCACCCCGCAACACCTCCAGCCCTGGTGGCTGGAACAGCAAAGCTCCGTCTTGGGAATCGAGAGGCTCCACGGGGCGTGGAGGAGGTGGCGGATATGGCGGAGGAGGCGCTGATGGATACGGAATATGGAAAGATGGACAACACGTCCAAGGCCAAACCAACAAGAGGGTCGAGATTGAGTTGTTTGGCACTGGTGAAGCCGGCTCTCATACCGTAAGTCATAGGCAATGTTACCTGCCAGATTAACGTGTGAAAACTTACCTTGTTCTGACCCCCAGGCTGGAATCAACTTCGACAAGTATGAGGATATTCCTGTTGAAGTCACTGGGAAGAACGTTCCCGAGGCCATGCACGAGTTTACAACCCCTCCTCTCCATCCCTTCCTCATCGATAATATCAAGTTGGCCCGTTACACTACTCCGACGCCTGTTCAACGCCACTCCATCCCAATTGTAGCCCAAGGTAAGTTCAAGCAATGCATTGGAAGGAAGGGATACTGACAAATGCTGATTGTAGGTGCTGATCTCATGGCTTGCGCTCAAACCGGTTCCGGCAAGACCGGCGGTTTCTTATTCCCGATCTTGTCTCAATCCTTTACTTCCGGACCCCGACCGAACCCCATTGATAACTCCCGCGGATATTCCACCCGAAAAGCCTACCCCACCTGTCTCATCCTCGCCCCCACTCGTGAACTCGTCAGCCAGATCCATGACGAGGCTCGCAAATTCGCTTATCGCTCCTGGGTCCGTCCCGCTGTCGTCTATGGCGGTGCCGAGATTGGCATGCAGATGCGCGCAATCGATCGTGGGTGTGACTTGCTAAGCGCCACGCCAGGTCGATTGGTGGATCTGTTGGAGCGTGGCAAAATCAGCTTGGCTAACATTCGGTACTTGGTATTGGACGAGGCTGACAGGATGTTGGACATGGGTTTCGAGCCTCAGATCAGGAGAATCGTTCAAGGAGAAGATATGCCTGGGACCAACGAGCGTCAGACGCTTATGTTCAGCGCTACGTTCCCCAGGGAGATCCAAGTCCTCGCCAGGGATTTCTTGAAAGATTATATCTTCCTGTCTGTTGGGCGCGTCGGATCGACCTCGGAGAACATTACCCAGCATATCGAGTATGTTGAGGAGGGTGATAAGCGATCTGTGCTTCTGGATATCTTGACCGCCCAGGAGAAATCTGGTCTTACTCTCATCTTCGTCGAGACCAAGAGGAACGCCGATATGCTTGCCGACTTCCTTCTCACCGCTAATTTCCCCGCGACCTCGATCCATGGAGACAGGACTCAACGCGAGCGTGAGTCGGCACTGGCAACTTTCCGTGCTGGACGAACCCCCATCCTCGTTGCCACCGCTGTCGCTGCCCGTGGTCTCGATATCCCCAACGTCACCCACGTCGTCAACTACGATCTCCCTGGAGATATCGACGACTACGTCCATCGTATCGGTCGTACAGGCCGTGCCGGAAACACTGGTGTCTCGACAGCGTTCTTCAATCGCTCCAATAAGAACATCGTCAAGGAACTCATTGAGTTGCTTCGCGAGGCTAACCAGGAGATCCCTGAATGGCTGAACACTGTAGCTTACGAGTCAAACGGATTCAGCAGCGGCCGTGGTGGACGCGGTGGAGGACGTGGCGGAGGACGTGGACGCGGTGGAAACCGTGACGTGAGGAGCAGCGGTGGAGGATACGGTGGAGGTGGCGGCAGGAGCGGATATGGTGGCGGAGGAGGTTATGGTGGCGGTGGATATGGTGGAGGTGGATACCAATCGGCAGCCAACAACTACGCTGGAGGAGGTGGCGGCGGCAACAACAACAGCTGGTGGTAGGCGAACCACATCGACCTTTCTGGCCGGCCCAATCCAACCAATAAAAAAAATTAATTCAAAAACATCAAGACTCACGACTCCACTTCTTCGATTGGACCGGCATGTCCCCAGTTAAGTTTTCTCATTCCACTTTCATGCACGCATTTTCACTCTTGCCTTCAGCCATTGTTCGTCTACCCTCTCTCCCACATCCTGTCTTGTCGCATCTCTTCACTTCGTCTGCTCCTTTTTTTGCTGCAAAATCGCTCTCTCTGTGCATCTATCTCATCTTGGACCATTAATACCCCCAACCTCACGTCTCTGTCACCAATCTGCATGCTCTAGATGTTGTCTCTGCCTTTTTCTCATCATCACCTCATTGACAACGTCTCGGAGCATATACTTTTCTTTATCCCTTTTGTTGGACGCATAGAGCCTCCGATTGTGTTTTTGCATCTTTTATCACTGCTGTAGCGATACGATACTCATTGTTTGGGAGAATATAGACGACCTTTCTTTTTGGGCAAGCCAATTATTTGGAGCTGTACGAGTCCCTCGCCACTTTTTCCTGGTGTATAATGCGCAAGGCTGAGCTCGAGGAGTTTAGTTACCTAAGCGGGTTCCCAATATCTCCTTTACACGCTTCGCTCACACTTTCCTAACCTAACCTCTTCGTCTCCGTCCTTAGCCGCCGCCACAATCGTCGCTGCTATCGATCGCAGGCTTATCGTCTCTTGGAACTCAAGTGTGACCTCGTGAGTGCCATCCCTTCTTCAACCAAACCGCCATCACCGTCGTTTTTGCAATCATTTACCACGTTTTGGGCCTTGGTGTCATTACTCACTTCATCGATTAACATTTTCCCCTCCGACTCTCTTTCCCTCGCACTCCGCGATATCAAAACCCCCCTTGCGCTCCGACGCCGGTTACGCGTGGCGTGATGGGTCAACGGTGCTCTTCATCTTCTAGTCGGAAAATGAACGCCGAGGATCATCCTCTCGGCGGGTCACCACCACTCCGGCAAGCTCGAGCGCAACATCAAGCTGCTACCACGACGACTACGGCTCCATTATCACATAAACAAATGATCATACAACGAGAAGGGGAGAAGCATCCGGCGTCACCGTTCGATTTCAGTAACACCACCGCAGCGGCGGGCGATACTTTCCAAATGGCCGTGATCACCCCTAACAGCGCGAATGGGAACGCGCGGCCTATGAAACCCTTGCCGAGGTCGAAGCGACGGAGGACTGGGGAAGGGATTCCGGGTGGTTCTGATGATGGTGGCGGGAGTGATGTAGGGATCTTAAATGGCGTTAATGGTGGGCATGCTGTGTTGGGGTCTTTCCCTATGCAGCTACAATATTATCCACCGGTTACTGGGGGGACGCCCTCTCCCGGGGCGTTTGGAACTACGGCTCTGTTCGGTCACATTTCTTTCGCCACTGATGGAGGAGGGGATGATGGTGGAATGATGAGCGATGGTGATGATCATCGGAGGGAGGAGAGGGACCATCAAGGGAATACGAAGAAGCGGAA
The DNA here is from genome assembly GCA_019633535.1 of Tulasnella sp. JGI-2019a. Lineage (NCBI taxonomy): Eukaryota > Fungi > Basidiomycota > Agaricomycetes > Cantharellales > Tulasnellaceae > Tulasnella sp. JGI-2019a. The sequence goes on along the minus strand of WSUE01000052.1, from coordinate 57,087 downwards.
AGTTCCCGCTGCGGCGCATCATCATTTTCGGAATGGGTCTTCTGGGGAGGATGATGTGGATGCCGTCGCCGTTACCGGTGGCGAGAATGGTGAGAGAGGTGGCGATGCTGATGAGCGGTATGGGAGAGATGACTTTGACAGTGAACCGAGGACGTTGGACGCGCATCATTCGACTTCTAGTGCGGCCGTGGCGACTTCTGCGCTTGCAGATACTGGTTCTGGTTCTGCGACTGCGACCATGGGTTCGAAACAGAGGCTTCCGCCTGCGACCATGAACCATGTCCGGACGAAGGAGATCATTCGCAAGCGTCGACGCTTAATGGCAGGAATTCTTACACCTAATACCTCTGTTATCAACACCGCTTCAGAGGCTGACGACGAGACGGCGATCCTTCTGGCGTTGAGCGATGCGACATTAAACTGGAACCTTCGTGGACCGGACTCAACCACGAAACCTCTCATGGACTCTCGCACCCGAGAAAAACGGCGGAAGATTGCTGCCTTATCGAGGAGATCGAGGAAACATAGTCTGGATGCAGTTGAGGGATGGGCGATTCCAGAAGGAACAGGGTTCAATTTAGTGTTTCCTAGCCCAGGTCTGTCCAAACCCATTCTTCTCTCGCCGTAATTGTTCTGAGTGTTACCACTGGGATCTCGCTTGTTAGCGAGTGATCGGATGCGGAAGTTGTCGGATGAGGTGGCTTCATACAGAGATCGTTTCCAAGTCGAGTTGGCCCGTTTAGCCACCGCGAAGCGTATCGCCGAAAATGCTTCCCCGACACCTTCGGGTGGGGTCGATGCGAAGCGCGGTCAGATTGGAAGCAGGAAGAAGTTGACCACGACCACGACGACCACAATCAATGGCAACACTACGACCACGACTACCACGTATACCAAGTCCGGTGCGAACCCGGGTTTGGGGATGAATGATGTGAATGGGCATCATCTCATCAATGGCAACGGAAAGGCGGTTAATGGTGTGAACGGTAATGGGAAGAAGAACAGGAAGCGCACGACCAACTCCAAATCGTCCGACCCACACCGTACGGGGAACTATATCCCCTCCCGACTCCCAACAGCTGCGGGTGTTCCACCGACTTTGACACCTGCTCAAGCTGCCGCATCTATCGCCGCGCTCGTTTCCCCTTTACCGGTCCGTTTCCTCTCTGCCGACGTACCCGATACACCTTCCCAACGCCGTCGTCGACGGAACATCAACCCAAAGACCAACCAACCTTACATTACCAGTTCCTTACCTCCAGTCCAACCTGAATTGGAATGGATCTGCCCGTTCTGTGAATATGATCTGTTCTTTGGAGGGGAGGAGAGGTGGAGGAAGGCTGTGCGTGCGAGGAAGAAGCTTTTGAGTCGACGAAGGCGGGCGAGGGAGAGGGCTGCTATGGCTGCGTCTGGACAGAGCACGAGGGGTACGTTGAAGAAGAAGCATGGCGGCGAGGATGAAGGGGAAGAGGAAGAGGAGGATATCTTGAACCAGGAAGCCAAGTTTGAAGATCCGGAGGCCGTCGAAGCGAGGGTGAACGCGAATGTGAGGAGCGTGTTGAAGGATAAGGATAAGGACAGGGATAAGGGTGGTGGCTTAGAGGCCGGCGGGGCTAATGGTGTTGGCATCGCTGTCTGAATGGGATGGGATGGGACGGGTGTTGTGTTGGGCGGTAAGTGGGTGGCGTTGTCGTCTCAAATGAGTAACTTTATGCCCCAACGGCCGATGCTGATCTCGTTTCTGCGTCCCTTAGTACTCGGCGCCCCTTACGTGTGGCGAAGGGCCTGGCCCTTACGCTCGATGGCTACTCCGTTCCAGCCCACCAATAGGCCCGAATTAGCGCTTCAAATTTCAATTTCTCCTTTTCTTCTGCATCCTCTGCCTTCCTGCACGCATCGTTATCGGCTTCTCTGCTCTCGGCGGCTCCTTTGCTCTTTTATCACTCTGCTCTGTTTCTCCTCTCTTTTCCCGGTCACTCATCTTGTCATTTCCGCATCTCACTTCTTCATTTCTATTTCTCATCATCTTCTCGCATTTGTCGTTCTCTTTTTTTGGATACATTTTTTCCAGTATGGTAGGTAGTAACTTTCACGTTATCGTCGTTGACGGTGCACCGAGGATTGTCGGGTCGCTGGAATAGCCGGGTGCAACGAGCTTGAAGGTGTTTCCCTTTGTGCTTGGTACCAGAGGATGGGGACAGTTTCGTATCTCGGGGTCAAAATAACGACCGGTGGCTTGGGAGGTGCCAATTTCCCGAAGCAGTTTGTGACGTTTCCCAAGTGAAAAAGCGATGCTCGGATCGGCCCATTGAGATCTTAAAGGCCCATCAAACTCGCACGATCTAAGACCTTGGTCAGATTCAATCTCCACCGTCCCTTTCCTTCCTCTCTGCCAAGGTTCCCTTCCTCTCGCTTCCACCTTTTCCTTCCATCCCATCATCATCCACATCTCGATTTCCCCCCCTCCCCTCTCCACTCCCCCTCCCGCCCAACTCACACCCAGTCGAAAGAGGGAACTGTTTCGGCGCCCACGTCACCCTTTTTGCGGTTCAATATTGTTAAGAAAATTGTTCCCGTCGAAAAAACCCAAGCAATCGTACTTTTGAAATCGAATCGTATGGCCGCAATCTCATCGGATCCATCGAGATACAGCATCCAACGTTACCCGACCTTGGCTCCACCTCCTCAACCTCACCTCCAACACCCTTCGCACCATTATGGTTATCCTTATGCGTCACAGGCCCCGCCGCCACCGCCACCGCTCCACTCCAGAGGTTACTTCGACTCGTCCACGTCTCAAGAGGAACAGCAAAGAGGTACGTATTATGATCCGTTTTAGGTCAAAAACGAGAACTGATGATGCCCTTTTCTGTTTTTCCTTTCCCAGTTCCACGAGGTGGGGCGTTGGAAAATCCGAGAACGGCAACGCTGTATGGTAGTGGTGGTGGTGGGATGCAGCAATCGATGCCAGAGGTGATGCAATCACAACACCAGCAGCAACAGCAACAACCGCAATATGCGATGCATCACTATCAGCAACAACAGCAGCAACACCCAGGAATGGGACCTCCACTCCCACCGCTTCACCAAGACTATCATCACCAACAACACCCGCAGCATCAACACCAACAACCTCAACAGCAGCAGCATATGGTGGGTTTGCACCCGTTGCTAAATGGATACCAACCGCCTCCACCGCCGAAACCAGACCCTCCGACCCTCGATCAGGCCGGATATGCCGACGTGTTGAACATCTACGGATACGCCTTCAACACGGTGCAGCAACACCTCTTCGACTCTCAAACCTTGTCTCAATCCACGACGGAACAATGCGCGAGGATGCCTGCGGGGACGTTGAATGCGTTGTTGCAGAGCGCGATCAGTGGGTTGGAGAAGTTGGATCCGAGTACGGCGAGGCAGTATTCGGAGTTGTTGGGGAGTTATTTGATCAAGGCTGGTGGGGGGGATGCGAGGAGGCAGAGCGGGGCGAGTGTGGGGAGTGGTGTGGGTTTGAACGCTGTTGCACCTGCTGCGATTGAAGTCGAGGTGGATGGCTCCAATGGACGTGATTCGAAAAAGACAGTGAGTGTACTCCTCCCTTGCCTGACGTTACCTCGCTTACTAAGCCTCTTTTTGTTGGAGCAGAAACGAGGTGGTGGGGATGATAAGAACGGAGATGATCCGCAAGAGTGTTTGACTTGTCACGCCAAGTCCAGTCCAGAGTGGCGAAGAGGTCCCCTAGGACCTAGGACGCTATGCAATGCATGTGGGCTTGTTTACATCAAGATCGTATGTCCCTTCGCTATCCCCATTTTGTCTGGTCAGCGGATCTGACTGTTTGACCCATCCATTTCAGATGAAACGCCGTTCTAAGGGTCTTCCTGACGAGGAAGACGACGAGGAAGGTGGTGAGGAAGCGGGCGACGACTTTGACGACTGAGAGAAGATGGTCCATCCATCCATCCATCCTTTCTTTCAATCATCTTGCGCGTCCAGACGTCGATGGTGAAAAAGGCCGAATCGGTTTTTGGTGGGGGGCCGTGGTTCGTTTTTTTACTTTTCGTTTCGTTTTCGTTCGTCAAGAGTTCCAAAGCGGCAGATGGGTGTGTTATCGGTGTCTTTTTCTTTCTTTCTTTTCCTTTTCCTTTTCCTTCTTTTTCTGGTTTCTAGTTTTCGTTCATCCACTCGTGGTCTTTTTGTCCTTCTCCCCTCCATTCACTTCCTTCTGGCCTCACCTTTGACGTTCTTCTTTTTTTTTGGGCCACTTTCTCTCCGTGTTGGATTGACTTATTTTGTACCCCCCATGAACGCCCCTACCCTTTTGGTCCACCCTAATCTACCCTACAAATAATGTCATATCCAACCTTTACAACATCCCATGCATGTGTGAATGACGCTGCCTTAGACTACTACTACACGCACCCAAAAAAAAACGAGGTTGCAAGTCTAACTTCTCATCGTGTTTCCTCGAACTCCCGATCTGGAAAAGCCTCAGATTCAGGATATCGCGATAACGATTTCGGCAACATTGTATACCACGGTGAACCTTCGTCTGACAAACTAATGTTAATGCCACCACCCGGTCTTTATGTTCAACATGAGGCATTGGGGGACCAACTATTTACACTTCCCATGCCTTTTGGTCTTTGGAGGTAGAGCTTGATGGACATTAAAGTATTATCCCAACATGATCGGCAGCTCAGGGCCGCTGTATCTCCCCTTGAGCTGTGTAAGCCTCGTGCCTCAAACGCTTCTTTCATTGTCCGAACGACGGCTATCTCAGTTCAACCCACTTCGCCGTCGTACACTTTCGTTACAAAGCAACGTTTTCGCCCCCTGGTCCTTATCCATGACCGACAACGCAAGATCAGAGATATCGTTCTCGGGTTCAGAGTCCGAAGATGCTACACTATTCATACAGCAGGTGCAAAAAGTGGCATTCGCAGAAGGGCGTCATTGGGACAATGGATGGCGAGTTCGTTATCTGGCGACGTGCTTGACGGGAGCGGCGGTGCGGTGGTATTTCCTTCTAGACGACGACAAAATTCGGGACAGTTGGGTTCTACTCTGCCGCCATTTGCTACATGACTTCCCTCCTCATCCGGGCGTCCCCGTTCCAGCAGCAGCTCTGTCTTCAATGAGACCTTCTAGTTATCCTGATGTTTCAGGTGTTGGGTATGAGGTCACAGCCTATCTTCCCTCAATTAGTACTGATTATAACTGTGATGGCTAGTCCCGCACTCCGAGGACGGTTGAAGATTCATTGTAGCGGAGAATTCATCGGCTATCTTGCGCGGGAGATGTCCATGCTCGACAGACATCAAGAGTACCCCAAAAACATAGAAGAAGCTCTGATCGTACAGATACCATCAGAAGATCGACAACGTTACGCTCGCTGGAACATAGAGCTCATTGTAGGCTTTCTATTCGCGCATCTTGCTACACGGCGATGGTTGACAAGCCATCTTAGAATCCAATCCCATGGGACCCGGAATGCAAATATCTTGGGATCGTGGATCGTGATGATACCTCCGGCAAAAAGACCTTCCTTGTACAATGCTCATCAGGTGATTATATATCGAGAAAAAAATAATTCAAGGCTTCAGGCTAAGATAAATATATTCCCTTTCGGATAGATGGTCCGTCCACAAGTAGCGAGTGTGCAACCGCAAGAGCCTGGGGCTTCCATGAGGGGCAAGAGCTATGTGCAGCTCGTACTGCCGAAGATCATTGTACGTGAATGTGAAACGGTGCTGAATTAAGATGATACCGGGCGCTTAGGTGTCAATTCTCGCGCTTAGCTCTTATGGTGCTACACCCATGTTCGAACTGGAGATCCGGCAGCTACAGACTCGAGTTCAAGGAATATCCATTTGACACTGTGAGTGAAATGCTCTAATCTGATTGGCATTCGTCCTCGAATCTCTAAAATTATTCAATCAATCCCCGCTCTGTCATCGGAAGCTCATCTTCGAGCCAATATGACCCTTCATCGACGTGTTGTCACTCTACCTCCACCCTCTAAACTCGGAACGCGTATATAAATCATGTTGCCTATCCGCACTAAGGTTCGCTGCCGTGTTACACAGAAACTTGACACACTCTCCGTGAGCGTCGTCTCGCAGTCGCACGTACGCTCTCTCTAGGCCTTGTCGACCTTGTCCTACGCGCGCTTCGCTTACACCTCCGGGTCGAACGTCATGTATATATTTGCTATCGCACTTCGCACTTTTCACTTCTACAGCATATTTATGGTATCTCGCCTAATCGCATAATCCTCCTCCATATCCTCCTATTCATCGCACAGCCTTTCAACACACTCCTCGTTCGAACGTTCATACAGCCCCGGACGAAGCTCCAATAATGGGGTGTTTTGCCCACCTCTAAAACAAGTTCATATTTTTGTTCGATCGTCACGGTCTCAGTAGCTGTTTCTCTTCTATCCAGCTTCGAGTGGCGAAGAGGCCCCTAAGACTAAGAACACTACCAAGATCGTACAACCGCCGTGTCCCGACAGGGGATCTCACTGTTCAACCTATCCATGTCAGATTAACGCCGTTCCAAAGGTCTTCCCGACGAGGAAGGTGGTGAAGAAGTGGGCGACGACTTCGACGATTGAAAGAATGATCCGTGTATCGTTCCTTCGATCACCTTGCGCGTCTGAGGCTAAGTCAATGTGCTGGGGCCGCAGCCCGTTTTTACCCTCGTAACTTTCGTTTTTGTTCGTCAAGAGTTCCAAGCGCGCCTTAGACTATTATACAAAAAAAAAAAAAAAAAGAGATGCGAAGTCTAACTTCTCATCTTTTCTCGAACTCCCGATCTGGAAAAAAGTCTCAAATTCAGGATATCGCGATAGCGATCTCAGCGATGTCGAATACCACGGTGAACCTTCACCTTCCCCCGACAAGCCAACATTAATACTCTTATCCATCGCTTCTGAAGCATATGTCCGTCTCGGGGGAGCCAGCTCTCATGCATCTTGGTCTTTTAGAGCCTGACAGAGCTTCCTTGTATTTTCCCGACTTGATCTGTAGCTCAGGGCCGCTGTATCTCCCTTGAGCTGTGTAAGCCTCGTGTCCCAAGCCCTGCTTCTTTCATTGTCCGAACGTCGGTTATCTCAGTCGCCCACTTCACCACCGTACACTTGGCCTGTCCTTATCGCATCGATCCATGACCGACGACACAAGACCAGAGATATCCTTCTCAGGGGCAGGCTCCGAAGATGCCACGCTATTCATACAGCAAGTGCAAAAAGTGGCCTTCGCCCAAGGGCGTCATCTGGACGATGTGTGGCGAGTTAGCTATCTTGCGACGTGCTTGAGGGGAGCGGCGATGCGGTGGTATTTCCTCCTGGACGATGACGAAACTCGGACTACTTGGGTTCTGCTCTGCCGCCGCTTGCTACATGGCTTCCCTCCTCCAACCGCTCCCATTCCAGCAGCGGCCCCATCATCGATTGGACCCCCTAGTTCTCCTGGTGCTTCGATTGCCAGGTATAGTGCTACAATCTTATCTTCTTTCGATCGGTACTGACTACAACTGCGATGTCTAGTCCTGCGCTCCAAGGATGGCTGAAGATTGTTTCCGGTAAAAATTTCCTCGGCTATGTTACGCGACAGATGTCTCTACTCGATAAAAATCATAAGCTTCCCAAAGATAAAGAGGCAGCTCTGATCGTAGAGATACCACCAGGAGATCGGATAGGCTCCTCCCGCTGGTATGTTAAGCTCATCGTGAGTTTCATCTCTCTCTCTCTCTCTCTCTCTCTCTCTCTCTCTCTCTGTGTGTGTGTGTGTGTGTGTGTGTGTGTGTGTGTGTGTGTGTGTGTGTGTGTGTGTGTGTGATGACTGAGTATTCATCCTAGAACTCGATTCCACTGGATTCCGAATGCAAATATCTGGGCATTGTGGATCGCGATGATGATGATGACTTTGGCAAAGCGACCTATCTGGTACAATGTTCATCAGGTGATCGTATTTCGTAAAAGTTCGGGATTTCAAACTCAAATAAATATAATCCCTTTCTGGTAGGTGGTTCATCCGCGAGTAGCGAGCATGCAATGGCACGAACCTGGGGTATCCGTGGGGAGAGAGAGCTGTATGCATCTCGAACTGCGGAAGATTATTGTGCGTGAATGTAAAGCGATGCTGAGCTAGGATGATACCAACCACTTCTGTGTCAATCTTCGCACTCGGCTCTTATGGTGCTATACGGGGATCTCGGCTGCGATGATGATGGTTTCAGATTCCATTTCTCACAAAGTCCGACCAGCGTTGTGAGTGGATTGCTCTGAATCCGATTGGCACTTGTCATTAAATCTCTAAAACTATTTAATCAACTCCTTTATCACCAGAAACTCCTCTTTGAACCAATATGACTCATCATTGACTCTTGGGACGGTCTGTCAGTTGCCGTCACTCTACACTTCCTTTTAAAAATAGGAAAAGTGCACGAATCATACTACCAATCCACACCGGGATTCATCATGGTGTTGCACATGTGTACCAGCTACGTATGTGCACGCTTTTTCCAGTCGTTTGGCCTTTCCTTGCAGATTATACGCTTGCTCATGCCCTCGGAACAAACCTCATACGTATACCAACACATACATATTTTTATTGTTTTGTTGCGCTCCGGGCAAAAGCCTTGAAGCAGGGATTTCCTCCCCCCCCCCCGCTGCTCATATCTCGCCTAATCCGCGAAGTATCACCGAGTGATTTCCTGGGAACGTAAATCTTCCCTCTGCTTGGTACGTTATATCTGTCTAGAGCTTCATGGATAACGACGTATCCTGACCCGATCGGCAACTCAGGGCCGCCACATACATCTCCCCTTTTTTGAACTGTGTAGTGCCCTCGTGCCCAAACAAATATCTCAGCCACCTCGACGCCGTACACATTCTTTACAAGCAACTCGCCCATCTCACCGCATCGGTGATCGACAACGCAAGATCAGAACTGGAACGCATACAGTCGTTCTCAGGTGCAGATTTGGAAGATGCCACACTTTTCTTACAGCATGTGCAAACGGTGGCCTTCGCCGAAGGGCATCACCTGAACGATGATGTATGGCGAGCCGCTTTTTTGTCGACGCGCTTGACGGGGGCCGCTTTGCGGTCCTAGACGACGAGACTCGAAATGACTGGGTTCCACTCTGCTGCCGCTTGCTACAAGACTTCTCTCCTAATCCAACCGTCCCCATTCCAGCAAGATCCCCGCCGTCGTCGATGAGACCTTCTAGTTATCCTGATGTTTCAGGCGCTAGGTATGGGGTCACGGTCAATCTTCTCTTAATCAGTACTGACCATAACTGTGATGGCCAGCCCTGCACTTCAAGGGCGGCTAAAGATTGTGGGCGAAGAATTCATCGGCTATGTTGCGCGGCAGATGTCTATGCTCGATGAATATCAAATGTACCCCAAAGACATAGAAAAAGCTCTGATCGTGCAGATACCATCAGAAGATCAACAAGGTTACCCTCACTGGAACATAGAGCTCATTGTAGGCTTTTTATCCTCACACCTTGCCACGCGATGATGGCTGAAAAGCCATCCTAGAGTCCAATCCCATGGGACTTCGAATGCAAATATCTTGGGATTGTGGATCGCGATGCTTCCTTCGGCAAAGAGACCTTCCTGGTACAATACACACCAGGTGATCATGTTTAAAACTCAAGATCTCAGACTGAAATAAATACGACCCTTCTCTAATAGATGGTCCACCCGCGAGTAGCGAGTGTGCGGTGGCAAGAGCCTGGGGTATCCGTGAGGGGCGAGAGCTATACACATCTCGAACTGCTGAAGATCATTGTGCGTAAATGTAAAGCGGTGCTGAATTAGGATGATACCAACCGCCAGGGTGTCAATCCTCGTACTTAGCTCTGAGGGTTCTATACGCAGGTTTTACCCGGAAATATGGTAGTTACAGACTCAGGTTCTCAGAATATACCGGTGGCGCGGTGCGTAGATTGCTCAACACTGATTGGCATTTGTCTTTGAATCTCTAAAATATTCAATTAATTTTCCTCTTTGTTATTAGGAACTCATCTTTGAACCAATATAAGTCGTCGACTCTCGGGGCGGTTTGCCATTCATCGTCGCTCCACATCCACATCCCTTTAAAACTTGGAAAAGGTGCGTGCAAATATAAAGCATGTTGCCGATCCGGACCAGAAACTGCTATCGTTTAACGCGTACAGTTGGCATACTCACTGTATACATCAGGTCGCCGGTGTACTACGCTCGTTCCCAGCGGTCCACAGGTGGAGGAGAGGAATCAATCCCGGGGAGGTGGAGGTTGGTGGGTGATGTAAGGTATTTGGTTATTGTTTGTTCCTTTTTCTTTTTACCTTCCTCCTTCTGTGAACCGCTGGCGCATCTTGTTGCGGGTCCTATTTGTTCCATTCCTTAAACATTTCCACTTGCCTCCCCATAAAGCACTTGCCATCATCCACCTCCTCATTAGAAGAGTAGTTTCCGTTCTGGATGCAACTCAAACAAGTGTCCCCTAGCATGATTGTGATATCATATGGGAAACTGCTCTGAGACTTCGCTTGGGCATCCCAAATCTGTGCCTATGATGCGATCTGTTCAACCATGTATCCCCCCGTTACACTAGCTAACCAGGGTCACGACTCCTTCCATCCTGGATGGCACTCTGATCGCAACGGTTGACTCTTTCCGACCCTTTGGGATCCCTGACATGTGGGTCATAACCTAACATGGTAACTATCGAGTCTGCATAGGAACCCAGCGCTTTTTCTATGCACTTGCCAGCTTTAAGCATTGTTATCTAGCAGCCGCGGTTGCTTATGCGGTCGTAGTCTTCTCCAACTCAAGGCTTCTTTCCGAGAGTACTACCGAGTCGCTCACTCGCATCACTTAGCCTCCCGGCCACTGCAACCACTGAGTTTCATCCAAGGTTTTCTTTTGAGTATGCTTTATCTCGAATACATCTCATTGCAAGGACAAACATGGTGAGAGACATTCTCTGAGCATTGAGGGATGGGTGAGTGGAGCCTTGGCACCGTTGTTGACAGGGACCAGCTTCGACTAGCCAGGCGCTCCCCAGTGACATGGGTCTCCTCGAGAATCCGTCGGGTCCAGCACCCTCAGTGGATCGGCTGCGGTGGCTGTGCCCTCCAATGGCATCTTAATGATCCTCCCATCACGCTTCATGCGTTCGTCACACCCGATAAATAGCGAATACCCCATCAGTCTCTTATGTATTATTTTTTAATGGAAATTTGCACTGGTATCTGTGACGTTTCTTCGGTTTTACCCACCCATCCAGGTGTCCGAGCCGAAAGGAAATCGTATCTGAAGCCTTCCCGTTCCATATCTAGATGTAGTGAGATTGGATGCTGAAGTTTGGTCCAGGGATTCGGTTCTGTCCCCTGGATCATGTGAAGCATGTGTACGGGTGTCACGGTGTCACAAGCGTGAGGGAAATTGAAGCTGTCCCCAAACGACCTCCATAGCTTCCCCTTGTCCTTATCACGTCGATGGCCGACAACGCAGATATATTATTCTCAGGTACAGATTCTGAAGATGTCACACTACTCATTCGGCAAGTGCAAAGAGCGGCCCTCGCTAAAGGGTATTATCAGCACGACGCATTCCGAGCTGACTACCTGGCGTCGCGCCCGACGGGAGCGGCGATGCGGTGGTATTTCCTCTTAAATGATGATACTCGAAATACCTGGGCTCCACTCTGCCGCAGCTTGATACGCGATTTCCCTTCGTCTCCAACCGTCCTCACCCCAGCGGCGGTCTCATCGTTGATTAGACCTCCCAACAATCCTGATGTTTCAGACGTCAAGTATGAGGTCATGGCCTTATCTTCCATCAATCAGTGCTGACTACAACCGCAATGATTAGTCCTAGGCTTCAAAGGGCGATTGAAGATTATTTACCTAGGAAAATACTTCGGCTATGTTGCGCGCCAGATGTCTATGCTTGATAAACATCAAACATACCCCACCGACATAGGGGAAGCTCTGATCGTGCAGATACCACCAGAAGATCAACAAGGCTACGCTCGCTGGAATATTGAACTCATTGTAGGCTTCCTATCTACATACCTTCTATGCGATGACTGACAGGTCATTCTAGAATCCAATCCCATGGGACTCCGAATGCAAGTATCTTGGGATCGTGGACGCGATGCTTCCTCCGGCAAAGAGACCTTCCTGGTACAATGCACATTAGGTGATCATGTTTAAAACTCAAGATTTCAGACTGAAATAAATACGACCCTTTTCTGATAGATGGTCCATCCGCGAGTAGCGAGTGTGCGGTGGCAAGAGCCTGGGGTATCCGTGAGGGGCGAGAGCTATACACATCTCGAACTGCTGAAGATCATTGTGCGTAAATGTAAAGCGGTGCTGAATTAGGATGATACCAACCGCCAGGGTGTCAATCCTCGTACTTAGCTCTGAGGGTTCTATACGCAGGTTTTACCCGGAAATATGGTAGTTACAGACTCAGGTTCTCAGAATATACCGGTGGCGCGGTGTGTAGACTGCTCAACCCTGATTGACATTTGTCTTTGAATCTCCAAAATACTCCATTAATTTCCTCTTTGTTATTAGGAGCTCGTCTTTGAACCAATATAAGTCGTCGACTCTCGGGGTGGTTTGCCATTCATCGTCGCTCTACATCCACATCCCTTTAAAACTTGGAAAAGGTGCGTGCAAATATAAAGCATGTTGCCGATCCGGACCAGAAACTGCTATCGTTTAACGCGTACAGTTGGCATACTCACTGTATACATCAGGTCGCCGGTGTACG